>PVJX010022817.1:0-30046 GCA_004027295.1 Dolichotis patagonum
GAATAAACAATGATTTTGTACATTTTTCATGTATTTATTTGCTATTTGTATTTTTTCATCTGAGAAGTGTGTATCTATCTCAGATGCCCATTTTTGAACTGGTTCTTTGAATTTGGGGAGTCTTATTTTTTTTCACTTCTTCATATGTTCTAGATATAAATGTTTTGTCTAAGAGACAGTTGGCTAAAAATTTTCCCCTTCTGTGGATTGCCTTTTCACACTGTTGGCGATTTGATGTGCAAAAGCTTTTAATAATATGACATCACAGTTGTTGAGTCTTCATAGTATTTTCTGTTCAGTTTGAGATTTGTTCAAGAAGTTTCTGCCTACACCTATGTCTTCTAGGTTTCTACCTAATTTCTCTTCCAACAGATTTTAGTGTTTCTGTTTTAATATTTAGCCTGTTAATCTATTTTGATTTTAGTTTAGTACATGGTGAAAGGCAAGGATCTAGTATTAGTCTTTGGCATGTAGAGAACCAGTTTTCCCAGCACCATTTACTAGAGACTTTCTTCCAGTGAATATGTTTGGCTCCTTTGTCATAGATAAGGTGGATAATGTGTATATGGTTGTGTCTTCATCTTCTATTCTGTTCCATTGATCATCAGGTCTCTTCTTTTGCTAATACCATACTGATTTTATCACAGTAGCTTTGTAGTATGACTTCATGTCAGGGACTGGGATGCCTCCTGCCTAACCTTAGTTGTCCACAATTGCTTTTGCTTTTCTATATCTCTTCAGGTTCCAAATGAATTTGAGGAATGTTTTCTCTAGCTCTGTGAGGTATGCTAATGTTATTTTGATTGAGATTGCATTAAATCTGTATAACAACTTAGGCAGTATGGCCATTTTCACTGTGTTGGTTCTCACTGTTCATGAGTAAGGGGCATCTTTCCATTTTCTCATATTCTCCTAATCTCCTTTTTCAGAGTATTGAATTTTTTGATGTATTTTACTTCCTTTCTTAAATTGATTACTAAGTATTTGATTTTTGGATGCTATTATAAAGTGTGTCACTTCTTTAATTTTTCTCTCAGTGAGTTTGTTGCTTGTGTGCAGGAATGCTATTGATTTTTGAGTGCTGACTTTGTATTCAACTCTGCTACTGAATTTGGTTATTAAATGTAGAAGTCTTTTGGTGGAGTTTTTGAGGTCTTCTGTGTAGAATATCATGTGATCCGTGAATAATGATAATTTAACTTCCTCCTTTTCCATCTTTATTCATTTTATTTCTGTCTCTTGCCTAATTGCTCTGGCTAATATTTCCAGAACTATATTGAATAAGAGTGGTGATAGTGGACATTCTTATCCTTTTCCTGAATTTAGAATAAAGTCTTTCACTTTTTGTCCATTTAGTCTGGTGTTTGCTGTTGGTTTGTCATAAATGGCTTTTATTAGATTAAGGTAAAGATCATTTATTCCAATTTTTTAAATTTATATTTAGAAAGAAAAAAAAACAAACAAAACAGAAGAAAGGGTAACAACAATACAGAATTCCAAAGGAAAAAGAGAAAAGAACAAAAAACCACTAAGAAATCACTAGTTGATAAGTTACATACTATCACCTTGGAAATAGTTGTTCAAGTTGTTTGATTTTGATTACAAAATCAAGGCATACAAAGTAGACATTGAAACAGTGAGACTGTTAACAGTAATATGGTCGTGTATCTTCCACATTTATACATACGTGCAGTTATATCTTTTAGAGCACTTTTTTTCCTCTCATTTTTAGAGTAGAAATTATGCATTCTGGATATTATTACTCCTACAGTTCTTATTACTTTTTAGACTAGAGACACAATGTGATATTTATAAATATGATTCTTATTTATTTCACTAATGAGGATAGTCTCAAGGTGTCTCCATTTCTGTATGAAGGCCTCAAGATTGTCCTTTTTTATAGCTGAGTAATATTCCATTGTGTAAAAATACCACAATTTTTTCATCCACTCTGCAGTTAATGGGCATCTTGGTTGTTTCCAAGATTTAGCTATTACAAATTGTGCTGCTATAAACATGGGTGTGCATATATCACTGTGATATGAACTTTTCAATTCCTCTGGGAAAAAACCCAGGAGGGAAGTAGCTGGGTTCAATGGAGCTTCCAATCCTAGTCTTCTGAGAATTCTCCATATTGATTTCCATAGTGGTTGCACCAGTCTGCACTCCCACCAACAATGGAGCAGTGTTCCTTTTTCCCCACAGCCTCGCCAACATTTGTTATCAGTTGATTTCTTGATGGCAGCTATTGTTTCTGGTGTGAGATGATATCTCAATGTTGTTTTAATTTGCATTTCTTGAATAACCAGTGATGGTGAACATTTCTTCATGTATTTATTTGCCATTTGAATATCTTCATATGAGAACTGTGTGTTCATGTCAGATGCTCATTTTTGGAGAGGGTCTTTGAATTTGGGGGAGTTGATGTTTTTCAATTCTTCAAATGTTCTTGATATAAGTCCTTTATGTGAGGGGTTGCTGGCTAGAATTCTTTCCCATTCTGTGGGTTTTCTTTTCACTCTGCTGGTGATTTCCTTTGAAGTACACAAATTTTTAATAATATGAGATCCCCGTTGTTGATTCTTTGCATTGTTTCCCATGCAGTTTGTGGTTTTCTTTCATTTATTCCATTTTTTTGTATTTTTTTTTTATCATGAATGAGTGTTGGACTTTGTCAAAAGCTTTTTTAGTATCTACTGAGATGATCATGTTATTTTTGTCTTTGGCTCTGCTAATACGGTATACTACATTTATTGACTTGCATGTGTTGAACCATTCCTGCATTCCTAGTATGAATCCCAGTTTGTCATGGTGTATAATCTTCTCAATGATTTGCTGCATTCGATTTGCTAGTATATTATTAAAGATTTTTGCATCTATGTCCATTAGGAAGTTTGGCCTATAGCTCTCCTTTTCTACTCTCTGGTTCTGTTTTCAGGGTAATACTTGCCTCCAGGAATGAGTTATACCAGTAATTTCTATTAGCTCATTGAAAAGAAGGTTTGTGGCTACACTGTTTGACCCATTTTTATGCCTATACCTTAGAACCTTAGCAACTACTTAGAAGATAGCAATATATAATATATTAACCATTGTTACTCTACTACTACTACCTTATTTTGAAATTTTGTATAATTGGTTTTATTTCATTTTTTCTTTCAAATAAAAAAGCCATAAAGATGCAAAACAAACAAACAAAAATTCCTGTAGTTAGGTTCAGCAGGAAAGCCCTGAAATCACTGATATAGCTGAGGAGACACAGATGAGAAAATTAAAGCCAATATGTGAATTCTTACAGGTTTATCAAATGTGGGAAGGAAAGAATGCAGAGAATAAGTCTTCCTGCATCCAGAGTAGGACCCAGCCAAGAACATCACATTAAATTTTGCACAGACCAAAAACCTATCGCCTGGATTCTTTTCCTCCGATACATACACTCACAACTCCCTGGTACAGTGCAACCCAAGCACTGGATCAGCTGATAATTGGCTTGCACAGTTCTCCTCCTCTGGGGAGGATCTGGTGTGCAATTCAGTATAAAATACTCATGAAATCAAATTTTGTGCCTACATGCTCCCAGGTTTTCACTTGCAAAATTTCACCTAAAATTGGTGATGGTTTTCATCTCGTGTTAATACTAAATCAGCAAGGAAATGGATATGTTTTATAATATTGTGTTCTTATTAGAGAAGCAGTGCAGAAGATGGCCCCACCCAGATAGTGGAGGATCAGACTGACCATAGTGTCCAGGCTGTCTCAGAAGCCTGGGGTATTAGTGGCAGAGGTGCAAGCTTCTATCGAACACAAAGGTGAGGCATATTGTTTGAAGACAATGATGAATGTGTATAGAATAAAACAAAGCAGAATAGAACTTTCAATTTATGTTAACATCTGAGTGCAGAAGGGAGTAGGCTCCCATGTACAAATTATTAAGTATGGACCAAGTTATTAAACATGCAGCAAATTCTTCCCAAAGTCATAAAACGCAGTCTAGTCTCAGAGATTTGCAGATAGATGAGAGAAATCTCCACTTCCTTCTCAGCTAAACAACTCCACTGGTGGATAACACATGGTTTCATGAACTTCATCTTCTTGAAATCCATGTTTTCTCATAAAATAATGCACCCAAAGAGCAAGAAGACACTAGCAAACACTTATCTACTGTAACATTTTTGTTCTGTGTTCTGAATGGAATTAAATTGAGCACTGCAGTGTCTTACGAAAGCTTCAAAACCATACAAACTTGAAAGAATGTCCCTGACCCCATGTAGGTGTGTATACTAATGAGCTAGATGAAATTAATATGTCCATGTGGAGAGATGTTTGAGGAAGACACTGGGGACTAAAGTAAGGTGCAGGAAGATGCAAGAGCGGTATAATGATGCTAACCAGACAGTGCTGTTTGTGAGCCTGTGTGTGCAGCCAAAGGATGGGAAAGACGCACTTTGCCTTTAAGGTCCCAATGATTTCTAGGAAAGGACTCTGAAAAGGTATAAAGAGGATGCGTGTTGTGACTGCCACATTTCACCTCTTAAAATCTATCTCGAATGAGCACAATAAATGTTGACATCTTGTTTCTCTGTTTGTTTTTAAGTCGGGGCTGGCTTGAGGAGGGAAGGCCAGAGGCAGCCTCGTTCTGAAAGCTGCAGACACGCCCTCTTTAGCTGTTAGGCAGCCCGGTCAGGTCAGGAGAGGTGCCAGAGAGAACCACTGCACCAGGAGAGAAACTCTGGAATGTTTATATATAGAAAGGTACGAAAATCAGTTGAAGCAACGCACGCTGGCACTCACTGAACAGAGGCTCCTTGGAGACAAGGATTCCCTCACTCATGTGCTGGCAAAGGGAAAAACAGCCTGCACTCCTGTGAGCACCAGCTTCGCTACTGCACAGATACCGAGCAGGGTGCAAGGGACCTGAGCACCGCCAAGGGAGCAGGGATGGCGCGGTGGGTCCCAAGGTTTCTCCTCGTATAGAGACAAGGTTGCAAGCCACTGCCTCGTGCTCCAGGCTGGGGAGAACTTGGACAAAATGAGAGAGGGAAGCCATCTCGGATAACTCCTCAACCTGGGCTCGGAAATCTCCCACATTTTCTGTTACTGTTAGACATAACACCAGCATCCTATGGGGAAGAGTAGACACCCACCATAGCTTGCACTCAGGGAAATGGTGACTGTAACACAGTAAAATTACAGCAACCAGGAGAAAGACCTCAGCTCCTGACTCCTGGGACAGCGGGCTGTGGTCTGGGAGCCTTTCATTGGGTTGGAAGACACAGCAGAACACAGGTGGTTTGACTATCGTGGCACAAATCAGTTTAGCACTGTGGGGCTCTGCAGTAGGAGCAAGTGTGAGTCTGACAGTACTTCTTTGGGGACAGAAAAAGACTGGGTCCTCCTGATCACTGCAACAAAGAACCCCCACATGCTGAGCCGAGGGTGTGCTCAGCAGTGTTCAGTGTAAACACAGCACCGCGGAACTCTAGGCCAGTGATGCCTGCCGTACCACTCCCTGGGTGTGCGTGTGCAGGGAGCTCCAGGCCTGAATAGAGACCATGCAAGTGGAAGATCCACGGGCAGACAAGCCGTCCAGCTCCCTCAGCCCACGTCGGAAGAGGTGAAGTCCATAGGTGAAAGCTACTCTCACCGCTGGTCGAGCTGACCGGGTATCCGGCCACAGCCAGACCCCAGCCTCCCGCCAGTTCTAACTGGCTTCTCTAAACTGGAGCAGAGTGGAGGCGAACTCTGGGCTTAAAAGACTTTTGCACTCCTTTTTAATATTTCATTAGTACGTGTTTGTAGTACATGAGGTTTAAATTCATCTTAGCAAGTAGATACGCGTACATAACACATTTTGATGCTTTTTCGATCTTTCCCTTCCCCACCTACTTCCTTCCCTCCTCTAAGTCTGCTTTCCCCTTATTGTCATCATTATTATTTTAGTTAATTTATGACATACAATGTTTGCAGCCACCATAGGTGTCTGGTACATGTACACATAAATATCTTTACTCCCCCCAAACCCCATCTCATCCAAGAACAGGCACCAGCAGTGATGCCATCGTAAGGAGGGAGGAACAAGGGACCCGGCTCGTCACTGTGGTGTGTGTCTTTTCCGTGTCCCTGGGCACACACATGCGTGTGTATTCACAAGCACAGCGCTACCTCGGCTCATGAACTCCATTTGTTCCAGGGTTCTGAGAAAGATGATCACGTTGGTGTTCCTTTCCGGAAGACAGCCTAGGTTGCTTAGTCACCCCATGAGGAGTTAGAAAGTGGAAGCACAATTTTACCAAACTGTTTGGGAGCAGAACTGCTCATTAAGTGAGGTGTTACCGTGCTGGCTTCTGCTTTGGACTCCGTGGCGTCTCACCGTGTCCTTGTGTTCTCCCACTTAGCACATGGTACTGCAGGGTTGGCTGAATTTCTCTTGGCCCATTCATTGGATGCAGTTGCCAGGTCTTTCCTCACTTTCCATTATATTTTCTTTCTTTCCTCCTCCTTTTGTATATTGCGTCTCCTTTCTTCTTTTGCACATACCTGTCAACGTGAGAGCCTGTTCTTTTCTTGTTTTCTTTGATCTGTTTTGCATGCATGGATGTGACTGCGTGTCAGGTAGTGTTTTCCTCTGCAGTGTATTTACTCCTTCTCCCATGCCAGTGGTTATGAAGTCTGCTGACTTTGTGTCTCTCTTAGTTGTTTACTTGGATTCGAACTCCATAGATCTTTCTTTCACTTTCCACTTTTATTTGCTGCCCCATTTGTCTTTCATTTCCCTCACAGGAACTCTTAAACCTCTTCTCTCTTCCTTCCCGGTAAATAACATTGTCACTTTGTCACTAAACCTTTTTCTTTCACATTTCTTTTCCTATTTTTTCTATTGTTTTTCTGTTTTTAAAATCTTACTCTCCTTCCCAACCCTCTATTACCACTATTGCTTTATTCTCCCCAGTGAGTGAATCAGAAGAGAACACTTTGAACAAGTTTTAAATTATGTGTAATTAAACACAGTTAAAGCCAAGAACATATCACAGAGAAGAAGCCACATACAGAGAGAGCTCTGCACAATAGTTGTAGAGATTCCATTCCAACTATTGTAGAGTCTGCATGACATGAAAAACAAATGGACAATGTATTTGCGAGTAATCATAACTCCTCAAAAGCTGCTCCCATAGACACTGACGTGGATGAAATTCAAAATAAGCAATTTTTAAACACTTTATATCATTATCAAAGTGATCAGAGACAAATAAGGAACTGAGTGAATAAATTTCTAAAATGATAAATGAGCTGAAAGAACTGACCTGGTTTTTGGAAACAAGGCAGAATGTGAAAAATGTATATTACTTCAAAGAGATACAGTTATGAAAAAGAATCCAAAAAATCTGAGAAACAAAAAATCTCAATAAGCCAAATAAAAACACCAATTATCAACAGGGAAAGTGAAGCAGAATAAAGAATATTAGGTTTTGAAGATGAGGTGAACACTTGTGATCACTGTTAATAATCATGAAAAGAAAAAAATAATGAAAAGATTATTCAAGAGTTTCTAGAGAGGGGTTGGGGATACAGCTCAGGGGTGCAGTGCCTCCTGGCAAGCACAAGGTCACAAGTTCAATTCCTGGTAACATTCTACCACAAAAAACAGAATTTGTAGACAGTTTTAAAATGAAAAATCCTTGCAGTCATGCAAGGGTTGTCAAAATACAGTTTATTGTCATAAAATATATTTTCGTGGAAAACATTACAGAAAATTTCTCCAATCTGGGGAATGAGATGAATATTCAGGACAAGGAGACATGATGAGCTCCCTGGAAAATAATCTCTCCAGGAACACACTGTGGTCAGAATGACAGAAATTCAAAGACAGAGAAATGACTCTAACACTGAAAACCAGCAAAACAACAGGAATCGGGTCACTTTTCATTAACAATACTTAATATAACTAGTCTTGACTTTGCAAACAAAAGCCACAGACTAGCAGACTGGATGAAAAGGACCAGACATCTCAGTGTATTGTGGGTACGAGATGATACTCACTGCTAAGACAGACGCAGCCTGCCAGTGCAGCTGGTGCTGCGTAACAGGCAATAGCAGAAGAGTTTCACACACTTCACCTTTGCTTCATACAAAACTGTCCCATTTGCTATTCTGAATCTGTTCCTGATGAACGCCTTTCACTAATTCTCAGTATTTTGTTTTTAATATACCATTGGAAAATTAAACTATGTCAATAATAATTAGTTTACTGAATTTCTAGTAAATGGAATTTTCATGGCAAAATAGACACCTTGTAGCTTGGAAAAGATGAAACAAAGGAAGAGAATTTTTCACAGAAAAACAATAAACTGAACCTAACTTGGATCAAGGAAATTATCATGAAATCACTCATATACTTGTGAACAAATCGTATAAGACAACATGGTTATATGTTCATAACAGAAAAGGTATACAGCAGTAATCTATTGTTAGCATTATTTAAAAATACTAATTTTACATTTTGTTAAGCAGTTTTATCTTCATCTACTTCTATTGGTAAATTGTGAAGATGGAATTTGAGCCGCATACTGGGACTCTTCTCCTGAACTCTCCAAATAAGCATCACTTTTGCTTCACTCTCTGCCCAAGTAGCTGACTCCTACAAAAACACAGGTGTACCCTTGGCTTCTGATTGGTTTGGGTTTGACCAGTGGAGAGTACCAACATTAGGTACAAATGATTTAAAAAATACAAAAAGACAAACATATTTTTCACCAGTGTATTTTTACCAAGTTGCCTCGGAAAAACTTGATCATTTCTTTAAAAAGGATCGCAGTGTCTTTCAAACCCCCTTCCTGTAAAGATCTGTACCTAGGTTGAGATAACTTCTGTCTGTCTTGCTTTTTAGAGTTCCTGGGTAACTACACTATCATTTTTTTGTCTAAAATCACCCCTTTTCTAAATTGCTCCTTTACTGTAAGCTGCTCTGGAATACCCAAATACAACGTGGCATCTGTTTCTTGCCATTAAGCGTCTGGGATTCCATCCATAGCTTTGCATTGCTGGACCCTGAGGTGCAACAGATGGCTACCACCTTCCATCTCCTCCTCTCCCTGACACATCCTCCACCGCCTTTGCCTGTTTAACTGCATCACAGCTTCCTTGACAGTAGAGTGTCACTCTGAGGACTGTTCCGTACACTTCCATCTCTTCCATCCAACTCTTATCCTTGTGTAACTCATAGAAAGATTTTTGCTCATGGAAGCTCATTCATTTGGAAAGTGTTCTTTTTATGCAAAAAAATATTATTTTAAATATTCAGTGCAATATTTTTGAGCAAGTTGATCCCAGGTCATTTACCCTGCCAACCTGATTGAAGACCCTTCTTCTGGTTTTATTTTCACTGGGATGTTTACATAGCATGTTTTCCCAATAGCTCCTCTAAAGAAAACCATACCCTTAATTTTCTGTAGCATAACTTTGTCTAATTGCTAAAAAAAAGTTCAAGTGTTGGATGGAATTTATAAATACTACAATCAATACTCGCTTTGTAGTTTTCTTGCAAAATCCTCAAGGTTGTGGGGTACAAAGACCCTATTTTCATGTGAAAGGACTGCATTTTTACCCATGGCGGACGGTTAGAGTAGCCAGCTGTTTACTAAGGTGGCAGGAGACAGAAACAAAGAGTGAGAGGTTTCTCCAAATCCCCTCACTGCGTCAGAATTCGAGTGCTGCAAATACTATCATAAATAATTGAAGGAAACCATATCGTAACTCCTTACATTCCAGACTACCAAATCACTTCAGTCTCCAAATAAATGTCTAGCACTGTAAGTGCTGCATCGCTCTTTGGAATAAGTTGCACCCAACTGCACAGACAGCAACTTGGGAAAGTTTCCAAGTGATTTCATTGGTTCCCATTTCTTCTACTACTTTTCCCAATGTCAGAGTCATATTTGACACCAGAATAATTTATTTTTGGCAACATCCACTGTCCTTTGCTTTCTAAGCTCTCTCAACGTGGCGTGTGTAGGGGATGTGATATTTTACATATCACTTTAACCGTCTTTTTAGACATTAAACTATGGTAAATAACTAAATTTTAAACACAATTCAATCTTTGTGATAGTGGCTTTCTGAGCGTGGCTTTGTAGAGCCATAAACTCATGTTGAAAATCATCTTGTATAAACAAGGATAACACTCACTTGTGATTATCCGCTCGTTCTCTTCACCATCAGTGTCAAGCACATTCATTTTAATTACGTCAAATGCCTAAAACACCTCACTGTGCTGTGTGACATTTCCTTACTGTCAGGTAAATTGAATTGACAGTGACAAGAAAATCAAGTTTGTATCAATTCTTTACTTCAAGTTCCTCACTTCAGAGTAAATGCTTTGGAACCCGAAGTAATCACCTCCAGTATATGAAAAGTACATCATGTACTCTGGAGCAAGATTCATTTCCATTATGTCATTTCAGAGGAAATACATATGTTTGCCACAGGCTCATTTAGATTTGTTTTATTTTATTTTTGATTAACATTACAACTACCAGAATTGGACACTTGCACATTTTCTTTTCTTTTTAGGAAATGAAAGAGAATGACCAACCCAATGCTTATTGGAACACCAAAGAAAGACTTAACTGGACCCTACAGTCGATCCCCAATACTTACATCAAACTTATTGTGTAAATTGAAATAACGCTTGTTGAAGTTTCTGTCTCATTGTTTTGCATAATCCTACATGGAAAGTTTGATGAATTGAGTTTTGAACATCTGTCCCTTTCTTTTCCTTCCTTCAGAATTCTTGTCACCAAACTCCTCCATTTAATTGTTCATAAAATCTTGATTAGTATTCAAAGCATTTTAGTTATAATCACAGGCTTTCAAAACCAGAATTGTCTTTTATATTTCCTGGAAAACAAATGCAGATGTTTATTTATAAATTATCTTAAAATTTTCTAAAAGTGTCTGATTTTTAGAGTTTTACAGAAAACGTGAATAACTATGTCATGAGGGATGCCACCAGCACAAAAGATGGAGGTAGGTCAAGAACAGACACATTTTCTATTATAATATTACTTTAACTACTTGTTTTGAAATTCCAAATTGACTTCTACTGAGGAAAACTCATAGAGAGCATTGTCACATCCATGATGCACCTGCCGGAAGTGTAACAGTCAGCAGGAGCCCTGTTTACAGGGACTCACGGGTACTTTGGGTTTGACCTTTGAGCTAGTTGGACTGGTGTCTAGACTGGGAGAAATGTCAGAGGACAGCTCTAGAGGAAATGAAAAGTGGTATATTGTGATAAGTGATTCTGCAGTGAAAATAAAAATATGTTTCAACATTCATCCTCAGTAAAAACATACTTAAAAATACCTTCCATTTTTATTTTGGCATGATTATTTAAGAAGCTCTGCATACGGAACTAACTAAGACTGTTCACTGTTTTATGTTGGAAATATAGCTAGATAAAAGTTTTCAGCCATCTCCTATAGGAACTGCATTGAAAAGCATTTTTCTGAATTTTTTTCACACATTAGTTAATAATTGGAATTAATTCATAAATACTAAAGATATATTCCAAACATCTATTAAACTAGTTAAAACCATATAGTACTCTATCCTTAGAGCCTTCTATTAGTTAATGCGATCTAGACAATGAGTCTGTGATCGCTGCTTGATATTCTCCAAGATAACAAACAGTTATCTTTTCATTTTGATTGCAACTAACAAATATACAGTGTCCTCTGTGGCCAGAGAATGGTTGTCCCAGTGTATCCCAGCAGTCACATCACTCCTGCAATTCTAGTATTACTGGATTATTATGCTTTCTTCAGAAAGTAAAAGTTCAAATAAAGTAATCTCATTTTGTTTTATAGAGCACTGTGGAACATGTCATCTCGATCTGAGGACTATATTTTTTGAATCCCAAATTAAAATTCATGGTATAAGAAAGAATTTTTTAAGAATATCAACTCCAAATTTCAATGATATATTACATGCATATGCAAGCGCATGCACACAGACAACACACATACACACATATTTCTATGTTTTTCCTTACATAAACTTCTATCAATAAAAATGGTAAAAATTTTGGAGAATTAGGAGGATGGAGAGATCACAAACACGCACATACTCACTGGCTATGTCTCTACAAGAATTAGTAGCTCAGATTTCCAGAGAGATTTAAATAGAACAAAGAAACACATATTCTTCCAGTTTATCTCAGTTACTGTTTTTGCTGCTGAGACAAGACACTTGACACCCAAAGTCAAAGGAAGAAAGATTTATTGGGTTCACGGTTTGTGGAGGTTTCAGCTCATAGTCAGCTGACTTCCAGGCAGGGTGGCATTGCAGAGGGTCATCACAGGGGAGAAACAGCCCCTGGGTGTGAGAGTTCTGGGTGTGAGAGTACAAACCTCCAAGGTGAGTTGCCTGGATGGACTATAAAGAGACGGGAGAAGTTGCCGTTTTCATTTGTTATTGTCACTTGCCTGGTGCTTGCTGCCTTGCGTGCCTCACTACTTGTCCAGAACATCTAGCTGCCGTCCCTTCACCATTTTCCTGAATGCAAATGTGATCATCAATTACCAAAGTTCTGGCTGACTTGTGGCCTTTGTTCCCATGGACAACTGGTCACCCCAGGTCCCCACAGTACTGCCATTTTATCTCTTGCTTTTCCTTTTTTCTGTGTGTTATAACATCAAGCAGGAGATCGGGGCCCACTGCAGGGGTCCCTAATTGACACCTAAAATCCATAACAGCTATATCTGACTCATGAGTCCCAAGGAAGTCTAAGGCAGGATAGCTTGGGATAAAATTATCGGCTCCTAAATAAGAAAAATGCCACACAAAATGATAAAAGACTATGTATAAATATTCCCCCACATAAAAATGTCTGTCATCAATTCTCATACTGAGAAGACATAGAAATCTTTTTAGAAGCAGAGTTAGAGCACAGTGTTTAATAGGTTTTCTATTCCTTGATACTGGGTATTCATTATGGTAAAATGATTCTAGGAAGCAAAGAACTCTCAGAGTAAAAGAGTTTAAACAAGAGATTGTCCAGACACTTGAGATTTAAAGGGAAGATGCTTATATTGGCTCACATTTTGTACAGGGTACAGTTCACAGGAGGAAAAGGTGGGTAGATGGGTGGGGCAGAGGAAAGCTATTGGTCTCCAGGCAACCTAGAGACAGAGAGTGGAGGAAGGAAAAGGAGAGGGAATCAGACCTTTGCAGGGCAGGCTCTGTGCCCTGCCTCCTCTGACCACGTCCTAAGGACAAGTCAATTATAAGTGAAAGGTTTTTGCCCCAGTATACATTACTGTAGAGTTTTGGTGGTGGTCTAATGTGATGGAAGGCCACAGCTGGAATGCTTACCACTTCCTGTTTCTTCTTCAGCCCCAGCTGCAACTCCCCTTCCTGTTTGCAAGCACAGAGAATTCCAATCCGTTCTTCACACGTCATCAATATTCATCCCACGCGTCACTTCAAGCAGAGGTCATATAACTCTCTGTATCTGGTTGAAGGAGATGGCACAGCTGCCATGAGTTGTGTGCTCCTTTCCATGTCCTCAACTCAATAAATCTGTTCATTTTTTACTTTTGCTTCTCTATTGCGCCAGAATACTCTAACAATAAGTACCCATCATTCAGTCACCCTCCAAATGTCACACTTATGAGTGCATGAGACTTTGGGGTGACAGCTAGATGTAAACCATAACAGAGGTCTGGATTCAATTCTTCATGGGAAAAAGGCAGAAAAGAGGATCTGCCAATTTAGAGCAATTGCTGGCAGGATATGGCACTTTGAACCATTCGTATATCATTTATTCATGGCCTGGTTTTGTAAAAAGAAAAATTGCTCAGTTCCCATAACAACATTTTAAACTGTCTTAAAACAATACCAGAAAGTTCTCAGAATGGAATCAACATGTGTAAGAATTCATGGAACATACTTGTAAAATGAAATCTGATGGATCAGGATAATGCAAAGAAAAGAGAGCTTACAATTACTGCAGAGAGGAAATCACTCACCAAGGCTAAGGGGACTCTACTAGGATATGAAAAAGACATCATGAAAGTCTTCCAGATCCCTTCTGTATAGTCTTCATAGTTATCAAATTTATCATTTTTAGTAATTTGAATCCAATTTAACAGCAGCATTGTTTTCGTCACCTATAAGAATGCCAAATTTTAGAAATTTCTCTAGGAATTATTTAATGTATATATTTGTACAACTCACATTTACATTGTGTATTAAAATGCTTGTGCCTAGAGTTCTAACCTAGGATATTGGAATTTTTTAAAGAATACTTTGTTAAAGAACTCAAGGTGTATTATCAGCAAAACAATAATAGTAATAATAATAATAATAATAATAGCAGAAGTACCCTAGAAACAAACAGGTCTTTATATCTAGCCTTTCTCAGACTATAGACATAGTCAAGAAAGGAGTCAAACCAAAGAACAAGAAATTTTATATTTTATAAATTGTATTATATTGTATTATAAGTTAGGTATTTTTAACCATCTATGGAAATAGAAAAAACAAACTGAACCGAAGTTCCTATGTTTAGAGAACGAGAGGAGATACTGAAATACAGAAGTGAGAGCTAATATATGTAAGGAAGAAGCAAGTTTTGACAAGCAAAGCTGAAAGTCGCCATAGACTTAAGAAAAAACAGGTGACTTTGCCTTGTAGCGTACATGCAGATGCTGGAAGAGAAGCAAAATCGAGCTTACTTGAGTGAGCCTACTTTTAACATTCAGTGCAGAGTCAGTGAAGGACACAAGAATGGAAGGACAGGCACAGATCCTTAAGGACCAACAAGACAAGCTGAGGGAAAATTGACTCAGGAACCTAATGGAATTGACCACCAGAATACCAGTTTTGATATTAACACTAAAATACATTTCTTTTTGAATTCATTAGCTAGTTGAAAGAAAATAGCATGGATAATGACAATTATTTCAGTAATTATGATATTATTATCTTAACAACATGCAGTTATCTACATGCAATGAAATGTGTACCTTTCAAAAGTACCCCTTAATGAGTTTTGACAATCTCACACTTATATGACAAATCATGCAATATTTAAGCTTGTATGTCTGAGCCAGTTCACTAAACATAATGGTCTCAAAATAATGTCATTTACAAGAGCAAACACTTATTTTGTAAAGTACAATTTATCTTTATGAACATTTTATATTCATACTATTTGTATTTGAACTAAACATCATAAAAAGGTATTGACAATTTTCTTCTAAGAATTCTGTAATTTTAGATTTTATGTTTTGGAATAACCAATTTATGGTAACACCTAGGAAACTCAAATGAAACATGATGGAAAACAACACAGAGTTTCTACAAAAGCTATATATTTAAAAGAAAGAAAATCATTATCCCAAAAAGATATTTTCAGTCCTCTACTTGTACTACTATTTACAACAGGCAGCTTAGGAAAACAAATTAAGTGCAATCAACAGAATAGTAGACAGAGACAATGGAGTGTATCCACAGGGGTTAATATTATGCAACCTTTAAAAAGAAGGAAATTCCATTACTTGCAGAATTATAAATCAGTCTGAAAGACATTACACTTAGAGATACAAGCAAGTCAAAAAGATATATACTACATGATCTTGCTTATATTTTCAGTCAGAAAATGTCCAAATCATAGTAACAGGGAATGCGATGGTGGCTGCCACATCCTGTGAGGCAGAGAAAAAGACAGATGTCTATCAAGGGTGCAAGGCTTCAGTGCATAAATTAGTAAATTCTGAAGACCTAATGTGCAGTGTGGTAACCAGTTAGCAATTATCTATTGTATACTTGAAAGTAGTATGAGAAGGGATCTCATGTCTTTACCACTTGCATACAAACAAAATAATGATTATGTGAAGTAATAGATATGCTAATTATCTGACTGTGGCAATCATTTTTATATATACAGATATATATATTATATACATATATATATATTTTATGTATAATGCTGTGCATTTTTAATGTGAGTGTAGAATTTTTGTCAATATTACCTCCATAAAGCTGAAAAATAGGGACATTTTTAGGTAGAAAAGCCAGTGATTCTCGATTGGGTGAATAATTAGCACACTGTTGAAACATTTATTCATCTGCCATATTGCTTAGATATTCTATGGTGTATGTCAAAATATAAAAAGTTGAAAAAGATAGGTTTGCTTTCCACCTTACCTATGTCTACAGTGATATGAAAAAAGAGCTTAGGGAAGAAAAACAAGTTCTTGGATCCATATGACAGACTGAATCAATCCTTTTTATTGGTTTGTGCTTCTTCTATACAGCCTGGTTAATGAGATGCCCCTCACCATTTTCAAGAATGCAAAGAATCTCTGTCAGATTTTTCTCTTCCTAAACTCCCCATCTGGACTGAAATTGTAACTTGAGCTACATGTTTCTTTCTGAACTGCCCAAGCCCCTTAAACCAACTCCCCTACTTTTCTCTTTTCGTGACACCCTCACATGAAGCATTAATTGCTTCATGACCTGTGCAAGTCACCAATCAAAGCATGATGAGTTATTAATGTTTGGATGGAGGTTTCATCCAAGAAGGGTAAGCCTTGAATTTCAAGCAGGATCAAATTGGATGGCTGTGAAGTTTTGCAATGTGATTTATAGAGCAAGGCCTATGTAATAATAGGATGACTTAGACACTGCTTCATTACTGTCATTTTCCTTGAGCTCATGACACATTGTCATACTTCAAAATGAAGTCAGGACAAAATTAAGGCATTCTTCATCAGTTAAATATGCCGAGAAAAACACACACAGCTATTTCTCGTTTCAGCATATATGCTTGATTTCCAGCACCTACAGAATCTATCATTTCTTCTCATAACCACCTAAGCGTGTCCTTGATTTTTAAATCCCATAAATCTTACCATTCTTGTTATATATCCTTCTTTCCTTGTAATCTCCAAGACCTCCTCTAATTCCTCATTCTTATTTTCCCCTTGCTCTCCTATCTGTAGACTAACAACCTTATCCAGTTCTCTATGTAGTCTCTAGTTTCAGGGATAAACTTTATCTGTTCCAACAAAAGGTTATCGTGTCCTCTTACCTAAGAGAGATGAATTCCCTAGTGATCCACTCTCCTTACCAACATCATTGATTTCACTCTGTGTTATTTACTCAGAGCACAAACTAGATTTTGCTTTTTACAGGTCTGAACAAATGCCGAATCATTTTTATAGTTTCCCTGTGGGGCAAAGTGAAACAACAACAACAACAAAATATTTCCTTAAGTAACTGTCTGTGTTGTGCATTTTCTCATTCCTCCTTGAACTCATTTTAGGCAACCTTCAAACCTACCAAAGTAAAAATTATGAACACGCTCAGTATGCCTATTTCCTTACTTTTCATCATAAACTCTTCTTTGGTAAATAACTGCATTTCCATACTCTTTACATTACCATTCTGGCTCTTAGGTAATCATGATTTTTTTCACTTTTGTCCTTTTTCCTCCTGCACCTCTCCCTTCTCCTCATTCTTTGTCCTTCCTTCAGTTTTTATTTTTTGTTGTTTTCTGATCCTGCCTCATCTTTCTGATGTCTGAATAATTGAACTGTTTGAGATTTACTTGAAAAAGCCTTTCCAGCTATACTAAATTGTTCATCTCATGTGTTCTCTTCCCTTCGATTTCTATACAAGGATAACCCTTACAACTTATCTCCAGCCTGACACAGACTCATCTCCCCAGTTACTTACACTTCGTTGTCTAAAGTTATTTCAATCTGAACAGGTCCGGAATTGAGCTCTTAATTTTCTCCTTGATTGTATTTTATTTGCTCTTCCCATGTGGCCAAATGTTAGGTCCTTACTTCCATGTATTCCAGCTCATTTTGAAATACCACCCACTTCGGCTATGGCACAAGGCCATCGATAGCATGTCTGTCATCAATTGGTATCTATTACTCTTTATATTTACTGTTAGCATCATTGTCGGGACTCTCATCATCTTCTACCCCCGACTGAAGTAAGTCTCTTCAATGACCTCACTGCCTTTGCGTTTAATCTTTAGGTGAGTACGTACATTTCTTTTTTGTTTTAACAGAGCAATAATTGTGATCCTGTTATTCAAATCACATCTTTCTGCTCGAAGAGCTGTGCATCACAGAGTGAACATCACCATCATTTCTAAAAGGCTTGGGCTTGGCTCCCTGTGAACTCTTTTGCATACTTTCTTACACTTCTTCCCATCCATATGTTGTCTGAGCCACCTGTCTCCATATGTCTCAACTTATCACGCTGCTTCCCACAGAGGTGTTCACTTTATTTTCCCAGAATGCACTTCCCCAGAGGTAGGCTCACCTTACTCCACACACCTCTCAGCTCTGCCCATCTAGTACCTGGTCAGCTCTTTCCCAAGTGCCCTTTTTAAAGCTGGAGACCTACCGCAGAAATTCAATCATTCCTTGGCTTGGTTTTCTTTATAACACTTAAAACCCTTTGAAAAATCCTTTATTTCATGCATTTTTCTCTCTTTCTCACTATATAGTTATTAGATCAGCCCTGCCCAACATTATTAGTCATTGGAAATGTGATGTTATTGAAAGATAGTGGAACGTATCACTAATATGTTGGATATATGTCTGCATTTATTTTATCTAGACCCTCAGGTCAAGAATGGTCTGGGAAAATAACTTCATTTATTGGTGGCATATTGACAATATTCATTCAATATATACTAACTGCTAGGCTTAGCATGTGTTATCAAACTTCACATTCTACTCTAATACAAATGACACGCAAGTGGAATGAGAAACAAAGGACAGGGTGAGGTAGGGACAGCAGGGGAATTACAGATCCTGAGTTCTGTCACACCCCACACTGATTCTTCTTTCATGGATGGAAAACAAAATTCCAAGATACAAGATCTAAACATTTGTGTCAGCCTTACACATTGTACGGTCAATCCTACATCATATTTCTGTGAAAAAATAAATTTGTAGAACTTACAAAAACTTTATGAGATTTCAGTCAAAAGGAAAACTGAAATGAAATGAAAGTATAATGTTCTCTATTGAAACTTCAAAGCTCAAGGACAACATAACTTGAAAAAGTAAAAAAAAAATTGAATATAGTGAAAGCCTTGGGAAATGAAAATTACTTTACAAACTCAAAGCAAGTAAACACAAGGCATGATTATCTTCAGCCAACAACTGAATGCTTCAAACAGATTAACTGGAAATGATGAAGCATATTAATGGATTTGTTTTCCAAAGATGGAAAATATAAAGCCTTGTTTTTTTATTAGGGAGATTTTTGAGCCCTGTGGAACTTATCATGGATTTATTTTTATTCCATCAAGTTTGTTAATTTTAGCCTGCTAATAATTTGTATATAGCTTGATGACAACTATCCAGTTTTGCGTGTGTGCTTGATATGAAACTGTAATAATTGCTTCCTTTTAGCATGACATTGGCTTTGGCTGTGAATAAATGGGCATCTGTTATAATGTATGGAAAACAATGCATGGAAAAAAGTTACTTTTACATAGTTATTACTCAAACAAAACTAGATCTCTCAACTTTCTGACCTTGTGAATATTGATCATTACATTATGATCAGTGTTCATTTAATTCTAAACAGCAGTATAGCCTGGAAAAGGATTCGAATTAAATTAAGAAACAACATTCTCTGCACATTTGCAAAGAAAAACTCAAGATTATGAGAAACATAAAGCGAAACTCAACAAAGAATAAACGATTTTGCCAAATAACAGATGAAAGAATTTATCAAGGAAAAATGAATACCTTGAAGTGGTAAACAAGAGGAAAAGCAAATAATGAAATCAAGAATTAAATTCTATTCTCCAAGGTAGCTGCTTCGAATGCCATTATGGACTAACTTCCGCATTCAGATTCTGATTCAGTTAGACCAATAGAAAGCACTGGTGGGAGATTCCAGGGAGGTCCAGAAATTCTTGTTCCGCTGGCTGCCTGACTTCTGAACCATGGTTGATAATTGCTGAGTTCCTCAGCCGAAGGCTATAGTAACCGTCACCCACAGCTACTTCGTTTTCTGTCCTGGCAATAGCTCTCTCTGTGTTGCCTAAGGCCTTGGGCCTGTTTTCCATTCTGCTAGGGCTGTTCCACAAGATGTTGTGACTTTTCTCAGCCTTTTAAAAGTTTCCTATCATTCAACACTGTTCAGTTATCTCTACTAATTGTGTCATCCATGTTTCTGCCGGGACTCTGCATGATACAGAGTGGCCATGGCCCAAGGAAACAGAAATCTCAAATTGAAAATCTGAGTTTGTTTGGTTTATCAGTTGATGAATTTGTGACAGTTGCTAGAAAACTACAGAAATATCATCATCCATGGCTTGCAGCATCTTTACGATTACTGAAATGGTCACCAGTTGCATCATGGGAAATAGAACAAAATTTTGGAAGAGAACATGGCTTGTTTCTATAAATCACACATTAGTGTTTAAATAAATACTGATATGCAGTTCAGCTTCTGATGGAACTGCGGAGGAAACAGAACAAACGGGAAAGAACAAAATCTTGAATCCCCAACTCACAAAACAAAATAAATCTTAGCACACAATTGCATTTTTCAAAGTCCTTTACCCTTTATTACTATAGGTCAAATATGACTGAGAATCAGTCCCAAAATCCAAATTGGTTTGTTGATTTTGGCACCAATGAGTTGCTCAGCTGGCCAAGGAGCTTATGTTAAGTGCTGAGCTTAGTGACAAATTCAGGGAACTCTGACAACATTAAAAACTGGACACATAAAATTCGGAGAAATTTGAAAGACCAAATCCTGTAAAACAATTGTTCTTAAACACTACAATGAGAACTGGATGTGAATAGGACAGAAACCAGTATGAGTATAGCCTTACTCTCCTTGAGACAGGATGATATGTGGTGGAAGAGTTGTACAATTGTGTAATTTGAATTTTAAATTGCCTGGCATTTAGATTCTCTGATTACTTTCACCTGCATTTTATAATCTTTTGTCATTAAAGATTCCATACATGTATTTTAAATAGTTTTATCTTAATTGACAAGTATTAATTCATCATATTTATAGAGTATAATGTGATGTTTACATACATATATGTGTATATTAAATCAGTGTAATTAATACATCCAACATGTCAAATATTTCTTTGGACAGAAAATGTTTCCTTGGAAAGAGATTGTAAAATTATTTTGAAATATGCATTATTAATGATATTTCTGCACTCTTGTGTTCATTGTGGCATTGTTCTCTGTTGCAACCCAAATGTGGCTCTTGAGGTTTTGGGGGTTAAGGACCGGTGAGAGGATGAGAAAATTAAAGAAAAGACAAAGCTGGGGTCAGGTGGAGCCCTTATCCTCCTGATGGGAGGAAAGGAACTGTTCAACCAGTGCAGCATGTTTATTTATACCCTCCAAAGAAGAATGTCAATTCCAACCCCACTGCCTAGCAACTTGTTCCCTGGCAGGCCTGGGCCCCCTGCCTTCTCAGTGCTGGAACAACTTGTTTGCATAGTCTGTTTTGGTTTCTCTGCCTTTTCTGGGCTGGACTTACCTCAGCCCGGCACATGTGATCAATCTCCAGCTTCAGTGGCTTGGCTCCCAACATATCCATCTCTTTTGTTTTATTGTTGCACAGGATGGGTGGTCAGTTAAAGTTGGAGGAGCTGTGTTGGAGAGCTCTGTAGATCTTTGAAGTGCAGTCCAAAGATTTTAAGTTCCTGCATTTTGTAATTGAAACCCTGTGCAATCCATTAATCTGTGACAGTAGTCAGCTACCAGTGTAGCTGGCAACTGTCAAAAGGTATTAGTGATATGAGTTTTTTTTAACATATTACTTTAGCATGGTTTTATATACCTCTAATAGTTGCACATTTTCTGCAGGATGTTCAAGACCAAGTAAAGTGAGACTTGTTTTAAACAAAATCAATTTTTGTTATCTATCAAGGTCAGTTAAGTCTCTTCAGGAACCTTGGGATCAGCTATGGCACCTCTTATTCTTCTGTCAGTGTCAGCCATTCGGATGAGTCACGGCCATTGCTTGACCAAGTTGCTTTCTGTTAAAGCTTGGGAGACCTTGTCTTCCGGTGACTCTCCTTGAGCACACTACACAATGATGATCACTTTCCTCAGTGGACACACAATCTTCTTGATCAGAAGACCAGGGACTCACTGAGTATAGGATGACGCAGCACAGGTTCTCTCATGTCCTGGGTCCTCATTGACCTTGGAGGACTCAGGCCACAATATTGGCTGCCCTGTTAGCCCATCTGTGTCTCCAGGTGTTGGTCTCTATACCATGGTTGTTGAACATCCAGAAGAAAAGACTGATAACAGTATAGTGTAGCAGAGGCATTATTATCTTATCTAAATATCAAACATCTTATAACACAACATAGAACCATTATTTTTTTAACAACCATGGCTGTTTTAACATTTGAATATCTGTAGAATATTAAGTTACATATTTTACATAGAAAATTTAGAAATCAAATCACATACAATGTTGTAGCAAAAAAACCCATGATAACATTTTGTAACATCCTTGAATTTTTATTTTGACATCAAGTTTCTCCTTTTTGGTTAATCATCCCTATCTAATACATAAAAGATTTTACCTAACTTGCTGCTGTTTAGGGAGATATATATCTCATAAGCATTTGTTAGAAGCAGAGGTCTGAATCTGAACCAAAATTTTGTCACCATAAACAATCCTTGTTTTACATTTTGGAAAACCACTATATCTGGAAGCATGAATATATGAATATACCATGAAGTTAACAACAATTATTTGTCATCACCATATGAAAACTTTTGGATGGGAATTTTTTAAAATCAAAAACCTTTTGTATTATTTCTTTTAATGATGACCATTGTGAACGTATTGTAATAATATTTATATAACTTTAGTTGAGTTATCTCCCATAAGGCTATGGAGATCATCAGGGCCTCCAATCAATGAACAAGAGCTGGTAAAATGTTACCAGGTGGCCACTTTCTTATTTATCAATTGAAGTCCTGTCCAACAATCCCTACCCCAAAAAATTTTTGTTAAATCATTTTTATAATTTTTAAAGAAAACTCCAATCATAACATTTAACATATTATTTTTGAACAATAGAGACTCTGAAGTTATGATATGCAACAATATGCATTACATTTACACAACTGACTTTAGCATCATTTTGACTAACTAGGAACCCAGGTGAAAGCTTGTTTTGTAATTTTATAACTCAAATAAACCTTGATTAAGTGATCTGTAAATGTAAAAGAAAAAGGAAAAAGGGAAATTGCTGAGCTCAAAATAAAAAGAACAGCTGCTCACAAACAGACAAACGGACAAATGGACAAACATGGACAGACGATCTGTACAGATTTAAACACATAGAAACAAATGCAGAGTTGTCAGCGTCCACAAGAACTTTCCCAGTTCTTGGGGGCTATTTTATATCCCTTTGTTGAACTAGCTCACTTTTTACACTCAGGTCCTCAGGGTTGGAACACTTGTCACCTCCAGCACTTACGCCCTCAGGGTGTTTCTCAGGCACCCAGTGCCAGTTGGACACTCCTGTACGGGCACTTGTGCTATTGGCTCCACACGTGTGAGCACTCATTAGGTCAGTGACTTCCAACAAAGGTTTAGAATGGACAAACAGACAGACAGATTCACAGGCAGACTAATGAATATTTTACACAATCAGAATGTACTCAAATATATTTTAGTCAAATTGAATTACATAATTCTTTTTTACAATTGCAGAATTTTAATTTTAAATAGACTAGTCAGATTTGTTATAGCTCCATTAGCAGAAATCTCTTACCAAAGAATTTGAAAAAGACAAAATCATATCTATAATTAACGTATTTTTGCCATAGGACTTAGCATGTACTTTTACCATTTATTTGGACCTTTCTTATTTTTGATTACCATCTCCTGGGCATCTTGGGTCAATTAAGGTTGATTCTAGCTTTATCTAATTTTATCAGTTGTGGTGTGGTCTCTAACGCATCACTGTCATAGGACTGAGCATCAGCTTTGTGAGAGGTAGAATCAACTCCTTTCCTGGGTTTGGGCCCATGATACAGCTGCATAGTACACACTGGCACCCAGATAGGTCATTTAGCTTTTCCTGGAAAAAACATAAGCATACCCTCTACCCTATATTAGTATTAGACTGGGTGTTTTTATTATCCAGTATGAAGATTCTTATGATGGACTCTTTTTAGCCTTTGATTACATTATCTTTTTGTTGTGGTAGTTACATCTTTATTAGAATTTAAAAATTTTAAAAGGTATATACTGCCAAATGAAATCTATTATGAGGTGAACTCTCCTTTTTTTTTTTTAATTTAAATTTTGAGCACATTTAACTACTTTTAGCCTGAAGATTATAAGGAATTTTTGTGGTAAGGTGTAAAGAAAATGGAAACTGCGTTTTATGCTTAGATACCTTGGGCTCTCCTGTGACATGCAGGTGGTGCTCCTGCTCAGTCAGGGCTGCAGGCTCCGCTGTTGTTGGGGATCTGAGCACCAGTGCAGTGTAAACTCTGGATTCATAAAGCCTGTGCACAGGTGATAGGAAAAACCAGGGTAGCTCGGGCAGGCCAGAGTTGTGTCCCACTTCTCTAGTAAGTATCAGAAGATTTAAAATCTCTAGGTACCTTTTCATTACTTGCAGATTTTTTAATTTTTGTCCAGGGAAGAATAACCAATTGAGCAATATAATAATTGAGGGAGATTTGAACTGTGTTTGGAGGAGACTGAACCATAACCTTGATTTCTCTTTGCAGCTGAAACAAGCAACACCGTTTTTTTGTCTTCCTTGTCTGGGCTAAACTCCAGGCTCAATGGAGGCTTTGGTGCCCTCCCCTGCCTGGGGGCCTGTGAGAAGTAGTGAGAGGAGCAGAAAGCAGCAAAGTTTTATTAAATAACCTTTTAAAGTACATAGAGGGCTAACTGATTTCTGTTAGTCTGTTTTTTTCCTAGTCTTGCTCTAAGCTGTCTTTTAGTTTCCTCCCAAGTATGTACATTTACAATTTTTTTCTTTTTTTGGAGAAAAACTCAAGAAATTTAGCAAGCTGTATAGTGTCAGTCTATTGACAACTAAAATTAACTTAAGAAAACAAAAGGGACCTAAATAAACATAGATTTACATTAATCACGAATTTGAAACAAGTACCCTTGTAGTAAACAATTTGGAAAAAACAATGGAGTTTGAGAATTTACATTACCAGATATTAAGATCTACTACAAAGCCATAGTGAGACAGTGATATGCTAGAGCCAGCCTGTTATCAGCTAAGGAAAACAAGTGCTGAATTTTTTAAAAGTTTTAAAATTTAAAACTTAAAAAATTTAAAATTTCAAATTGTCTTTGTAAGAGCATTTTGTAAACAGAAATCAGTAAACCACGAATCAGGACCACATTACCTCCAAGCATTAGGAGCCTGCCAGGCCAAGCAGGGCCAGGCCATCTCTCAGGGAAGCCGTTTGAGCTGTCACACCTCTGCTCTTTGGCAGGGCTGCCGTAGGCCCTGCTGGAAGTGGTTTGTTTTTTTTTTTTTTTTTGGTAATACTTTGAATTTACATGGAGTGGCCCAATAATACCATCCTCTACACTTTGGACAGATAGTGAAGGTTTTGCTGAATGGACAGTTAGTGGCTCAGTTAAAATTATCAAGGTGGCGGTCATGTTGCCATCTTTTCCCTGCTTGGGACTTGATTCTGAAACAGTGCCTGGAGCCAGTTCCCTGGTAATTGTCTCAAGAAGCTAAAGGTTATTAAGACCCTGTCTAATCTAGATCTACAGAAGGAACATAAATACTGCAATGAAGCATGTAACAAACAGTTTTTTATACATTTGTAATTTTTTTTGAATAAGTTTGTCCCATAGTTAGACATCTCACATAATCAATATACCTTTTTTCTTTTTTTTTTTTTTTTAGGGGAAGGGGTTTTTCTTAGGCCGGTTTATAATTGGCCCTAGAGAATAAAGGAGTTTTAATGCCACACTATTTACAGCTGATGGAGCCAATATTAATATACTACAGTGATGACTTGACCTTTACCAATGTATTACTTTCCCTAGTTGAGCGCACATGAGAAGTGTCCCCTCACCCTCAGTCTTTTACCCCGTCCCTGTTCAGGTGCCATATATCACAAACCAAATGTGGCTCTTGAGGCTTTAGGGGTTAAGGACAGGTGAGAGGATGAGAAAATTAAAGAAAAGACAAAGCTGGGGTCAGGTGGAGCCCTTATCCTCCTGATGGGAGGAAAGGAACTGCTCAACCAATGTAGCATGTTTATTTATACCCTCCAAAGAAGAGTATCAATTCCAACCCCACTGCCTAGCAACTTGTTCCCCGGCAGGCCTGGGCCCCTGCCTTCTCAGTGCTGGAACAACTTATTTGCATAGTCTGTTTTGGTTTCTCTGCCTTTTCTGGGCTGGACTTACTTCAGCCCGTACATGTGATCCATCTCCAGCTTCTACAGCTCGGCTCCCAACAGTTCTCAATAGCCAAGAAAAGAAAGCAAATAATGTCCATCAGAAAATCACTTATTTTGAAAATGTGGTATGTACACCACGTGGATGTGTAGGTTTTCCTCCACTGTAACAAAAACCCTAACACAGTTGACTTAAAAAAGAGGTAAGGGGGCTGGGGATTTAGCTCAGCAGCATAAGCACCTGCCTTGCAAGCGTGTGGTCGTGAGTTTGATCCCCAGTACTGATTAAAAAAAAAAAAGAGGTAAGGCTTATTTTGTGTCACGGTTTAGGAACTGTAAAAATATTATTAATCCACCTTTTCTCTATCAAAACCTAGACTGTTTTGAAAACAAACACCAACTATGTTGTGCTCCAGTTTGTGCCAGATAAAATTTAAATCTTCTCTTAAACTACAAAATGAAACTTGCTACAAAATAAAAGCATGCTTGTCTTTCTCTTTGCTCTGTAATATATCTCTTCCCTGATTTTCTTTTATTTTATAAAACAGATTAAAAAAAACAAATAGTGTATTTATTTAGCCATTAGATTATTTTGGTGGTATGCAGATTGCAAAAAGATTCAGAGTGAAAACAATTGCCAATTAAATCACTCACAGATTTATTCTTTACTACCCCTATTAAATCACTACCATAGAAACAAATACAGTGGTACCTCAATTCACAAATACTTTTCTTTGTGAACAATTTGGTTTGCAACAGAAGCATTTGGTGAAATTTTGACTTTTGTTTATGAATTCTGTACCAGGTAGTAAACACGACCATGACCATCTTTCCCCCGGGAACACGCATGTGGCTGCGATCCCTTCCGGAATCACGGAAAGAATTAAGTTTGTGATCTGAGGTAGCATTGTAGTTGAGAAATGAGGGCAATAATTAAAGTGGTTTTTAAAATCATCTGTCTATTGCACTTGCTTCAATATGTGAATAGGGAAAGAGATACTGTAATAATTAACAAATTAGTATATAATCTTTGCAAAGTTTGTTTATGAAAAATGTTTTATTGACACATGCTTATGATACACGTAAGCACACTCATTGTAGGGTACAGTTAAGTGTACATATTGAACCTTGATTCTTTTAGGACCAGTGAAAGAAGACTCAAGTTAGGCATATGGTTTGAATCTTACTATTTAACTTCACAAGTTTTCAAATTGTTTTTTTTAGTTTTTGTTTTTTTATGCAAATTAATCTGCAGTGAAGTTTTTGCATGTGTGTGTTTCTTTTACTTTGAGATTTAATGCAGGAAATCCTAGCAGAACAATTTGACCAGCAATTCAAATGATCCAAGTAGATTTTAGCATAAAGAATAAGTAATCTCTAATATTATTGAAGTTGATATAAGTGAAATCTGCAGCTGACAAAAAGTAAAGCTCTTCAGAAGATTTACCATTTTATGGGGAATACCCTTCTTAGGATACATATGCAAAAAATATTTCTGCAAAAGTGCAACAGTGAAAACATATGTATATACACATATATATCATCTATATCATCTATATATGTCATATACATATATACATACGTGTATATATCATAAACATGTATCATATACATGTATGTACATATATGTCATATACACATATCATATACATATATACTTATATGTGTATATATTTATATATACATACACATATGTGAAAGATACATATACATGAAATATATACATTTATACTTATGTATCCATATGAGAAATATATATTTTTTCTACCTATCTGAATTGTCATGAGTTTTCTCTGGCATTTCAATTATTACAAAAAAGATTTTGAAAGATGATAAAAAGCAAAATTTATATTGGTATATGTTTGCAGAAATATTTTGAATGAATATTGTATGTATATATACATATGTATATATATATGTATGTATATATATATACATATGTATATATATATGTTTGTATATATATATATATATATATATATATATACACACACACACACACACACACACACACACCCATTATTTTATGGCAGTTATTCACTTCATGGCAATTACTTCCATGCATTTATTTGTGTGTTCTATGTTATTTATAAGTGAAGTGAAATCAAGTCAATTTTTATTGTAAAGTTGTGAAATCATTTTTTGGCATATTGAGCAGTTTCTTTCCAGCGCTTTTAACCTACCTTGGAATCTGCATAATGCCACTTGTAATTCTTTCCATTTGGTAAAACAAATTATTTTGGCAGGTAGCAATGCAAGGAGAAAGAAATGAAACCTTATCCTGTTACAGGAATGATGTCAATAGTTTTTGTCTTCTTTAACCCATCACAATCCCCAAACATAAAACAATTTGCATTGAATGACACTTGATTTTAATCATGCACCACAGTATGGCCACTGTGCTCTGTTTTGAAAGCAGCTGGTGTTTCCCTGGAGAGGCAGGAATCAATGGGAAAGCCTTCCCACCAGGGCAAATAACAGAGTGAGCATAGCAGGAAGGCTGACAAAATCTTGGCATGAAAGATTTGATGCTGCCCGGAAGTTCAGGTTTTTTTTTTTTTTTTAATTTAAAAGAGAATAAAACAGTACAGAGCAGATCAGAACAGGACAACATAGGCAACACAGTACTTTACATTAAGTCAACTGGACATCAACAGTATCTAACACCATATCTCTTACCCTGCTATGGAAGCTCAGGTTTTGAAGAGACAGGCACAGAGGAGCGACGGGCGACAGTGCCTGCAGACATTGATCTTTCCTGAAGGGGATGGGACACAAAAGCCATCAGAGTCTCACAACACAGGCGGTTTTGCTTGCTGTTCCTCTCAAAATACATTAGATTGGAACACAGAGCTTGCACTAATTGGTTTGCAAAGCTTTCATGGTATGCATCTCATGACGGGCTGAGAAGCGGCTGATATCCTTATAGAAGGGGAAAAAATGGCATGCTGTTCTTTGGCGGTGGAAAACTAATGACTAACTATGGGGTACAGCAGCTACAGAGGTGTGACCACACCCCAAAGGTATGATAAATTCAGCCACCTAAAGACTAGACTTCATTGTGTATAACGAAGGGAGCACTAGGGGAACTATAGTGATTTTTATTCAGATGACTTTACCAGTCACTTTGAGTAAATGCCAAAACCAAACCTGGCATTGCATTGGTAGCAGTTTCTCCATATAGAAATGAAACTGATCTCACAGAATTATGAAATCCTCTAGTAATGAAATAAGATTTCATGCATTTGATTACACAAAACGAGTTAATTTTTATTTTTTAAATAATTTTTAGCCAAAGATTGTGAAAGAAAAAACTCACCTGCCAACCTTTCACCTTTTTCAAAAAACCTGTGGCTATGTGGATGTTCCTGAAAAAATTCATCTCTGTCCAACACATTTTTTCCTCTGACAACCCTGATGAGTAGCAATAAACACTGAAACAGAGAAATTTACTTATAGCTAATTATTCCAATGACTTCCTGTAAAATTACTGGCCAAGGAGAAGTTGTATAATACGTGATGTTATAAGAAGTGATAAACTTACTATACCTGAGTCAGTATTATTTTTTCCTCCTGTCCTCTGCAGCAATCCAATA
>PVJX010022818.1:0-30046 GCA_004027295.1 Dolichotis patagonum
TCCTTGTTCTCCCGGCACCCCGAGTCAGCCGCACGGTGCAGGTCCCAAGGCGCCAGGGTCTCTCTCCTTTGGGCTGCCGAAAGTCGGCCACACTCACAGCCGCCCCCCAGAGAGGGGAGGAGCTCCCTGTTCTTCTGGCATCCCGAGTCAACCGCACGGTGCAGGTCCCGAGGCGCCAGGGTCTGTCCCCTGCAGGCCCCCTAAAGTCTACCATACTCACCTGCTATATCTTTCTGATGAATTGAGCATTCCATTTCCAAAGTTCTGAAATGGCCAACAGACCACAGAAAGAATTCTCTTTAGGCTCCTGTTTGAAACCAGCAGCTACAGCGATCTGCTGGCCTTGCTTCAGGGCCACCCACTTCCTAATATCTATCCTGCAGACTAGGAGTCCTCAACACATTGCACTGGGACCAACCCAGCATTCTAGAAGCATATCCCACGAAGGGGTGACTTAGGGCAGGTTGCACACTGCGTGTGCAGCCCCAAGCTAAGAAAGATCTTTTCTGTTAAGTGATTATAAATGCCTGTACAATAGCCTTAATTTTGCCTCTTGAGCCTCAAAGCCTAAAATATTTATTATAATCTGGTCCTTTAAGATAAAGTAAAAGGATACATTAAATTTATGCCAATAATATTAATGTAATACATGTACAATAAATTTCTTTTCTTTTTTTAAGATGGGGTCTTGTCATGCTATCCAAGAAGGATCTGAACTTGTGGGCTCAGGTGATCCTCATGCCTCAGCCTCCTAAGAAACTGGGGCCACAGGAGTGTGCCACCATATCCAACTAAAAATACTGTCATTTAGTGGTCATAGTGGTACATGCCTGTAATCCGAATACACAGGGCTGAGATAGTAGGATCACAAGTTTGAGCCCAACCTGGGCAATTTAGCAATTTAAAGCAAACCATATCAAAAAAAAACTATTGGGATGTCACTCAATGTGAAGGTGCTCAGGTTCAATCCCTAGTACAGAAGGTAAAAGAAAAATCATGTAGCATAAAAAGCCCTGAAATAGATACATAGATTAATTGATTGATTTTGCCCTTTTTCACTCAAGTTTCCAAAATGAGGTATGTGGTTTCTGTAATGGCACTCGCTGGGAACATCCCATTAAGGGGCCCAGCAGCCATGTGCGCAGCAGGTTCTCAGCTATGATTTGCCCTGGGGAGGAATTGTTGACCGGTACCAACTCAGAGCATTATGGGACCTGCAGGAACATGAGGGAGCCACATCTGTTCCCAGGTTGGCTGGAGGAAAGAGTCGCCTAGAGAAACCTGGGGACTTGGGGAATGCCCAGAATCCTGGAGGGCAAAGGAGCTTCTTTGCCCTAGCACTGGGCCCCTCTGCTTTTAGGAGTGGCCTCTGCTCCAGGCTGTAGGAAGGTGGCAAGGGTACCTGTGAGAAGAGCCCTGGGGCAGTCCACATACCTGGACCTGCCTATTGGACTGCCTGGGCCCAGCTTCCTGTATGCCCCTATTGGTCTTTGCCACTGGTCTGGTGACTCTTGGTAGGATGTACTCTTGATGGGAGTCTGCCAAAGGCAGGATATCTCTCCAGGGCAGTGCAGTTATAGGCCTGAGAAGTTGTCAGGTCACAGCTCCCATCCCAGTGCTCTGCTGGGCTCAGCTCTGCCCTAGGCTGGTGGTAGCTAGGCCTGGTTGCTGCAGCAGGAGGATAGGCCATTTCTGAGTCACCTCCAGATGTCTTGGTAAGGTTAGGAACCACTCAAAGTACTTGCCTTCATTGGCCTTGAGGAGGTTTGCACTATTCTTGCTCTATGGGAAGCCCCCTGTCAAAGTACAGAGCCAATGGGTAGTATAGCCAGTGGGAACTAGTCTGGGGGACAGGTGGAGTGTTTGGGGTGTCTGGATAGGTGGGACTCCCTCACTAGGACTTGGCCTTCTTTCAGCATCCTGAGAGGCCACTTGTTCCAGGGACTAGGGTAGAGTTGCTCACAGGTACGAGGTGCTGCTGGCACCTCATAGAGGAGGTGCCAGCCCTAAAGCATTTTGCCTTGGCACTAGATTAATCTGCTGTCCTTCTAGCCCTCTGAGCTACGGCAGACTAATTTTGTGGGTTTGGCTTAGCAATATTTGCCAGGGCTTCAGGATGTTATAGGGCCTCAGAGGTCCCAGTTAACTTGGTGGCTGCACAGTTGACTAAACTTGTCAACAAGGGAGGCAGAACACATGCTCTGTAGTCAGACTTTAAGAGAAGATGTGGACATAGCAGCAAAGGGAAGCAGGCCCTGCAAGGCTGCACAGTCTGAGATGGAGGGCATGGACCACAGTGACCCACACTTAGGAAGGTCTCCTAAGGTCAAGTGGATGTCTTAGGTCACCCCTGGGGATGGGGGAAGTGGACAGACCTACTGCTGCATGGGAGCTGGTAGGATGTGGGGGCTCGTCTGATGGAGAATAGTCACTGGCTGATCCAGCTAAAGGTGGCCCCACTGTTGGCTGTGGGGACATATTCTGGGGAGCTGCTGGGCATGTAACATCATTTGATTTATGACCTTGACTTACAATAGATAGACATTTCGCTGGGGGGAGAATATAAGGGTCCACTGGTTAAGCAAAGGTGTATGTGTAGCAGCAGAGGTCCACATGCCTGCAGCTAGGCCATTGCCCTGCAGTAGTGGTCTCTCAGGGCCATGAACCTTTTGCCTTTTGCCACCTACAGGTCTGTAGGTTCTGCTGTGTGAGGCAGAGCACTACCAGGCCTGAGTTCTCAATTTTCTGTATTTGATATTTTTCAGATTTTACAGGAACGGGGTTCAAGGATGTGAGGACAGCTGAAGAAACGATTTACTTTTTCCCAAGATACAGTGAACCGCCATGTCCAGGAAGCTTGGCTGTGAGAAGAAACCTGCTTTTGATCATTTCTCTAGAGATCTGGGTGTGGATCCTTTTTTGCTTTGGAGGTGGGTGGTGAGAGACAGCCCAGCTGTCAGAGACAAGCCATGCCCATGGATGGAGGGTGGGCTGTCTCTGGGGGCTTGCTCTGTTCTTTCCAAATGTCACGTGGGACTGAGGCAGGATGTTCCTGACCAGCCATGCAATCCTGAAGGTTATTTCAAGTGCAGGGCTTTTGGTGCTACATACAGTCTGCGATAAGTGACCCAGGCCTCAATGGGAAGAAGGGACAACAGCTCTACTGACTGTCCAGCGCACCATGGCTTGGGGTCTGGGTGCCTGCTGGCCACTCCTTGAGCACCAGGCTCTCATCTTCAAGTCAGGGAGGCTGCCCTGCCTCTAGTATGATCAATTGGCGGTTTCTTTTGACCTTGGCTAAGGCTCCCAACAGAGGTAGCCTCCACATTGCTACTACTTCCCGGGCACCTGCTCTGAGGCCAGGCCTCCTTCCAGGCCAGGCTTTCCTCCTGGCTTCATCAGCTGGACAGTAAATGCTTCTCAATTTGTATTTCCCAGGCAAGAAAAGTTTGTAACCCTTTTTTAAAGCGTGGATAGACTACCTAATGTTTATACTCTTCAGAAATGCCTAAAAGTGTTGCTAGGTTTTGGCTTGGTCTGTTAAACCAGTTAATGGGAAATGGAAGTTTCGCCTCGTCCGTCCCACTTGGGGGCTCATGGGGGAGCTGGTGCCCACCAGTGCCTTTCTTGTGCCCGGGATGGAAGCTGGGGCAGTAGCCTGTGCACCTGGCTTCTAGAGCTGACACTCTGGGTTACACTGAAGCTCGGGATGTTTACAGTGCATCACATATCTCTGTGTGTCTCTTTTTCTCCTCTTTCTACCTCTCTCCCTCCCTCCCTCTCTCTGTCTCTCTAGCTCTCATTTCCTATATAACTATGCAGTTTTTCTCGCTGATGTTTCTGGTGTGTTTGAAACTACATGACCTGCACGACTCCGCCTACCTGGTGTGACTTGGACCCTATTACCTGCCAGCTTTGAAGCAGACCTTTCTCAGCTGGTTTGTAGGGACTTGTCTGCCTAGGGGCATGGCCCAAACAAGCGAGCCCAGCTTTTTGACTTCCGGCTTCCCAAGGGAACTTTGCAAACTGACTACCGGGGCTGCCTACTTACAGCCTAGAGGCTCTGACACTGGCTCATTTCAAATGTTCCTGGGAACCTCTTGCCTAGTTCTTCTTTCTCCTTTGCCAATAACCTGATTAACCAAGTTTTCCAGCATCTAGGACTTACCTCCTTCTTTCATAAAGTCTCTTGTATGTTGTTAAATGTTTGGCTTAAAAGAATTCATGAAAACATTTTTATAGGGCAGAAGTAGCCACTGGCTGACCCAGCTAAAGGTGGCCCCACTCACTGTTGGCTGTGGGGACATACTCTGGGGAGCTGCCGGCATGTAACATCATCATTTGATTTATGACCTTGACTTACAATAGATAGGCTTTTTTTTTTAATTTAAAAATATTGACTTCACAAAAGTTTATTCTAAGGGGGTATTTATACTTTTATACTTTTTTAGGTATCCGTATTTTATCAGCTTACTGTTTAACGTCTAAGTTTCCCCTGGTATTAGCAAATAAAATTGTGTATTTATGAATGAGCCCAGCAGCTGTTAATGTCTTAAAATGCATGGAAAGCTGCAGCTGAAATGGTCGTTCAGCTGCTCAAGTCAGGATACCCCTGCAGGACTGGTTCCAGCTTCTAGTCAAGGGACCCAGTGTGCCCTGAAGGGTTCAGCTATCGTTGGTTGTCTGCTGCTACCAATCAGTCCTATTTTCACTGATCAACCCAGCCAGGGCCTTGGCATGGACTGTCCAACCTGCCCAGTGTAAGGTGTGGGGGAGGGGCTAGTTGTATGGGGACAAGGTATGGGCTTCTGGGTCTCCTGAATGAGAGGGCACATGAGGGAGAAGTTTAAATTTTGCCTTGAGAGGTTTGCTAGTGTCAGTTAGGACCTGGCTATGCCCTTCAGCCTCAGCCAGAAACAGCTCTGGGTGCTCAGGAAGGCCTCTGTGTGGTAATATTCCTGGTTAGAATCCAGAGCATGTCCTATCAGAGCTGAAGGCTACAAAGGAGACAGGCCAGAGTCCTTGGTATAAAAGGCACCCTGTCCCCCTCAGGTAGACTTGTCTGCCATAGGGTGTTTGGAGAGGGTTAAGGGGTACCAGTCTGAAGGGGTACCCCTTCAGAAGTCTAGCAGAGCCAGGCATGGTGGTACATGCCTGTAATCCCAGTACTCAAGAGGCTGAGGCAGGAAGATTGCTGTGATCCCCCTGCCTCAGCCTGGGCTACATGGTGAGTTCAAGGCTGACCTTAACTACATAGTAAGACCCTGTCTCAAGGAAGAAAAAAAAAAAGCCATTGATATAGCTCAGCAGTATAGTGCCTGCCTGGCAAGTGTGAGGTTGTGAGCTAAAGGGCCAGTACCAAAAAAAAAAAAAAAAAAATCCAGGCAGAGAGGGAGGGTGTGTGGGATGTGTGGGTCCCCATTGGCTGGCCTTCTGGTTCATGGAGCCTTCCAGGACAATCTGTTGGGGCAAGAACCACACCTCTGGTTGGCTAGTAGCTAGAGCCTGCATGGAGATAAAACCCCAGTGCTGCCATCTGGGGATAGGTGTGAGGTCTCTGGCGTTGGAAGTTCTCCCTTGGTTTCCCCCCTTCTGTACCTCTTACCTGCCCACATTTGGAACACCAAAGGTGATATTTGGAAGGGTCTTTTTGCCCTCAGGTCATCTGTCCCCACATATGTTCCTGGGCCTGGGGCTGATTCTCACTTGGGGTCTTGAGACCAGCAGGGGCCCATGCCAACCATTTTTCTTCCTGTGGCTTCATAGGCTGATTGCAGTGCCTATGCAGTTGTGTGTGTGTGTGGCGTGTGCTTGTGTGTGTGTGTGCGTGGATGTGGGACAGTACATGTGTGGCTGTTGTGGTAGCACCGGCCCTCACTGAGGCTGGTTGTGATGGCCATCCACAGTGGTCCTGCCTGGGGAAAGGCTCCAGCCCTGGTGCCTGTCTGGCTGCCGTGGTCTGTGCCAGCAGTTCCCTTCAGTGTTCTTCCTACAGCTGGCAGCCTGATGGCAGATCGCTGGTAACTGCCTGGCAAATGTGTGGAGCATTATATCTGAGTTGTACCCTGACCCAGGGATGCGGAAGGAAGCCTGTGGCAACCTGGGCGTTTCTCTTCTAAAACCTTCTCACAGTACTTAGCTTGGTATAAGCTGTGAATTGCATGGAATAAACCTGTTTTCCTTTTCAACTCCTGGTTCTGTGTAGAGTTTTCCCTACCTCCTATGGACAGCTGCCTGTGGAATCTTTCTTGGGGTTTGCCAGCAGATCACAGGGGTATAGATGGGGTGTGTGACTCTGTCTCCTCTGAACTCCTTCACCCTACCCTGGCCAAGGCTCCACACAGAGCCCACAGCAATATCCAGTTATCTGGGCCTGTCTCTGGGACCCCCACACCCTGTCCTGCCCTGTTGTCTGGGTGCAGGAACACCTGCCTCCTATTAGACAGATGAGTAATCTCTCTTCACCAGAGACTAACCTGGTCTGGAGCAGGAACTCAGCAAATGACCCATCCACTGAGGTCACTGAGTACCTAGTAGGCAGTGGTGGTTGAGCCCAGGCAAGCCTAGGGAGATTTCTGATGTTTTGACCCCCACTGTTCCCAGGCTAAACCACAGCAGATGCTTGCTAAGTGGTCATCAGTTTATATAATAGTGCCTGCTTCTCAGACCTAAGCAGGCAGGCTACACACAGTTGTATATGTCCTAATAGCTTCAGACTCTGAGTGGGGAGGTCAGGGGTGAGGGATAGGGTGGTGGGAAAGGAGCCCTAGGATCAAGGGGAGAAGGGCCTGGGCTGGTCCTGGAGGGGACTGAACAGTGGAGTAGAGAGTCAGAAAACGGCCTGGACATGCCCCATGGTGACACGGCATTGTTTGTTTTTTTTGTTTTTTTTTTAATTTTATTTTAAAAGGGAGTAAAATTAAACACAACAAAACAGAACAGAATGGGACATAAGAAAGCATAAATTTCAAAGCTAGACAACCAGAGATCTTCACTATCTGTCATATTGTCTTGTTTTCTTCCAAATGGTTGTCCTTATCTTTGCATATGGAGAGCTCATACTAAAATAACAGCCAATCTTTTCACAAGATGTATAGTTCACTGGCTCCCACTTGCTAGGCAGGGGAGAGGGGGAGGGAGGGAAACGGGATGGGGGACGGGACTACATGAGATGTCTGATTCTCAGCCCACATGCAGGCAGGATCACAGTTGCCCCCCAGAGATGGGAAGAGTTCCTTGTTTTCCCGGCACTCCAAGTCAACTGCACGGTGCAGGTCCCGATGCACCAGGGTCTCTATCCTTCGGGCCGCTGAAAGTCTGCCACACTCTCAGCCGCCCCCAGAGATGGGTGGAGCTCCTTGTTCTCCTGGCACCCTGAGTCAACCACACAGTGCAGGTCCCGATGCACCAGGGTCTCTCTCCTTCAGGCTGCTGAAAGTCTGCCACATTCTCAGCCACCCCCCAGAGAGGGGAAGAGTTCCTTGTTCTCCTGGCACCCTGAGTCAACTGCATGGTGCAGGTCCCAATGCACCAGGGTCTCTCTCCTTCAGGCCGCCAAAAGTCTGCCACACTCTCAGCCGCCCCTAGAGAAGGGTGGAGCTCCTTGTTCTCCCAGCACCCGGAGTCAACTGCACTGTGCAGGTCCCGATGCGCCAAGGTCTCACTCCTTTAGGCTGCCGAAAGTCTGCCACACTCTCAGCTGCCCCCCCCAGGTGGGGCTGCCAGCACCCCAAGTCAATCGCATGGTACAGGTCCCGATGTGCCAATGACATGGCATTGTTTAGAGAAGTCTGGGGGGAGTAGGCCATGGTTCCCTTAGGACACCCCTCCCTTCCCCTCCTGAGTACTCTCTTATCCCCCTATCTTGGGCATAACCCTTTCAGTGGCACTGACTATCTGTAATTAACTTGCTACCTGTGTCTATCTCTATCCACAGTGCCTGGCCAGGGCAGCCCTTAGCAGAGGATCAAGGTAGGAAAACATTAAGTGACATTAGGGTAGTCTTCTATGAGAAAGTCTGGGAAAGTATTACAGGGACCCAGGGACATCCTAGCCTGAGTATACCTGCAATGTCCCATCCCACCAGGAACGAAGTCCTCTGAATCTTCTCCCATGTCACAGTTCCCACTTCCATACTCTAAAGATTTTTGAGCTGGGCAGTTAGCACTGATTTTATTGGAAGTAAACATAAATAAAAATACCTGGGCATTTAAGATAGGATAGGATAGGATAGAGAGCTATTTACACATGTACATGGGTGGCATATGGCCCGGTGGGGTGGACTTAGAGGACAGCGAGTAGCACCCCAGGGACCAGCAGGGCCACATGGACAGCCTGGCAGGGGTCATATTAGTGGCCACCTGTTTTGCCTGACTGGAACTTCAGCTCAGGGATGATACGGTGGATCCAGTCGTGGTGTGAGGTGACGCGGATGTAGACACCAGGCCGGTTCCGGCGGGCACAGCCCTCACCCCAGCTGATGACACCAGCCTGCACCCATGTATGGTTCACGAAGCACACCAAGGGCCCCCCAGAATCACCCTGTGGGGGAAGCAGAGTTCTTAAGAACCTACCTCGTGCCACCAAGTCCCTGGATACCCAACGCTGGCTCCAACCCCTCCCTCCATCTCTCCTCTCTACCCTTGGTCCCTCTTTTCCTACTAGGGTACCCTAGGTTCCCTGCTTGTCCATGGTTGGGGGGTGGAGTTCAAAAATGCACCTTCCCCAGCTCCTAACAACCAACTCCTAAGGTAGGGCTCAAAGCTATTGCTTCCCAATAAGCTTCCTGCCTGATAGAACTCATCACCTCACCCTTCCTTGGGCCTCAGGGTAGGTCACGTTCTTGCTCCCTCCCACTCTACCTTGCAGGCATCCTTTTTGCCCTCAGCAAAGCCTGCACAGAGCATGTCGTCCTTGATGGCTTTGGGCTGGAAGCTAGACTCTGTATCTGTGCTGTAGAGTAGGTTGCACTTGGGTGTATCAATGATGGGGACAGCAAGTTTCTGCAGGATCCGAGGGTTGGGCAGGTGGTCTAGGGGTGAGCAGGCCAGTGGACAGTCTTCAGCTGTGACCCGTGGCTCTGGATTCCCAGAACCATGATGCAGTGTGTCCCTGCCCAGGCTTCCATTGTATTTAGATCTCTGAAGGGACTGAGTTCCCACCCTCTTGAGCTCCAAGCTGGGTATTCTTTGTCCCTAGCTCTGCCCTGTAGGGTAGCTGTCCTCTGGACCTTTTCCAGGCCCATCCCCCTTTCTCCTAGGGCTGTCCCCCCTTACCTTGCTCATTGGGGTTGCCCCAGCCAGTAACCCAGCAGTTCATGTTTGTTTCAAAAATGACTGAGGGGTCAGGCATGCACACGGGGAGGATGTAGTTGGTGAAGGTCACTGGTGCCTCCAGCTCCACCAGGGCCACGTCTGCACTGGAGGCCATGCCCTGGTACAGGGGATTGCTCTCTACCCGTTTCACACGGGCATAGATGGAGTGTGGCCCTGGCTGCAGCAATTGCCGTGCCCCCAGCAGCACCCGGTACAGAGAAGTTTCAGAGGTACTGGAGGGAGAGAACAGAGGCCTAGAGTGGGCTGCCCCCTTGAGCGGGGGATGAGGGGCAGGGTGGCTATTGTGTGCCTCTGGCCCACTACATTTCCTGATGCTTTTCTGCATTTCATGTTCAAAAACAGCATCTTCAGAGGAGCATTCTGCCAGGTCAGGGTGTAGAAGCGGCAGTGAGATCACTTACCTTTAATCTCCAGCTCTGTCCCAGGCCACCAGTTGGACAAGTCACCTAACAAGTTTCTGTAACTCAAGTTTCCTCGTTTGTAAGGTGGGAACAGTGACAGTCCTACCAGAAATGCCTGCTTTGAGAGCTGAAGGAGACAGCCACCCACAAGTGCCATGGGGCCCAGCCCTGCTCTGGAGCCTAGAGCAGCCACCGCCTCTGAAGGTGTTGAGTAAAAAGTGTAGGTTTTTAGAAGAATCACAGAACTGCACTGAGGTGAAAGGTGAGAAAGGTGGGAACCTCAGAAGTCTGGGGTCAGGACTGAGGGCCTGACCACTTTCTTGGGGATTACAACCCCTTAAGGGGAGGGGGAGGAGATGTTCTATTCTGCTCCTTGGGTTTATCTAATACCGGAATCACAGAAAGGGGACTCAAGGTGGGAGGAAGATTGGGGAAGAGGACCAGAGTGCCAGGGGAGCCTGGAACATTTTCTGGGGCCTAGATCTGGCACAATGCCTCATTGGCAAGTTGGCTGGTGCAAGCCAGGGCTGGGGCAGTGATTGTAGCTGCAAGTTAAGTTCTCAACTTGGGCCTAGAGGAAACCTTAGCTAGGAAAGCAGGCAGGTGCAGGACCAGGCTGCTAGGGCCCACAGGAGCATGTGGGTTTGCTGTAGGTTGGATGCTGTCCATGGTGCTAAACCAGCTGGGCACCAGGCTTTGTCTTGTCTCTGCTGGGTGGGGCAGTCACAGGGGCTGACACACCAGACGCTCACTCACTTGTAGAAGCAGTGCGCTGCAGTGAGCACCCACTGCTCTGTGATGAGGCTGCCCCCACAGAAGTGGCTTCCGTTGCGCTGGATGCTAACCTGCCAGGGCCATTCGCCCTTCATGGCATCCTGCCCGCCCACCATCCGGTTCAGCATCCTCCGGTGCCCGCAAACTGGAGGAACATGATGGAGTTACTAGGAGCTAATTCCATGGCTTTGACTCCAGCCCCAATCCCATATGCCAGCTTCCACTTTATACCCAATTTCTGGCCTTCCTGGCCCCTGACCTGCTCAGGGACCTCGGAGTCAGACCCTTCCTATCTCTACACCTTGAGCCTCGGTCCTTACACTGGGAAGCGGTGCTATAGGACCTCCGTCTCTAGCTTTTGGGCGTTGAGGTAACAAATGGAAAGGCCTTATCCCTGGGCTTGACATGGGTCCTGGAAGGATGGCTGGTGTGTCTGCCTTTCACAAAATAGGCAGCCCTTGGGGACAGCTCTTCTGCAATGAGATAACCTCTGACTTTGGGGTTCCCCAGTGCCCTGTGCCTTCCTTCTGGGCCATGTTTCACGTGTATGCCTGTGCATGTGGGTCCTCCATCATCCTGCAGCTCAGTCATACCCACTTACCTACTGGTGCCGTGGCCCCCTGAATCCCTGAAAATGAAGAAAAGGAGTCATCAGCTTACTTTGCCAAAGCCAAGGTCCATTCCATCTTTCATTCACCTTCCTGGTCAACAACCCCCATCCTCTCCCTGCTTCTGAAAAGTCGGGAGGGATAGTCACCATGGCATCTGGGAGGAGAGGCCAAGATCCCTCAGTTTCTCTCAGGCTTGGCCTGTGGGCAAAGTTTATCTGGGAAGAGATAAACAGGCCACATGTAGAATTGACCAGAAGAGGCCAGTGCAGAGGCTGTGTGCCAGTGTCCCAGGACTCCACGTTCCCCAGAACTGAGCCATCTGAGGCCAAGATCCCCTGCTGTCCTCAGACCTGCTGCTCTACCTTCACTGCATCTCTAGAGGCTCCACCACAGGCTCGGAACCCAACCAGGGGTCCCCCACAAGACAGACCTCTCTGCCCCACCCTTCTTGTCACCTGTTCCTTGTAGCAGGTCCAAAAGAGCTAGAGAGGACAGCCAGGTCTCCCTATGCTGCACATTCTTGAGGAACCCAGAGTGTGAAGCCAGAAAAGGTAACCAGTCCTAGTGTGCTGGTGGGCTGCAGGGAACAGGACATAGCTTCAGTGAGCCATGCATGGCCTAGGGTGCCTGAGGATCCAGGATTTGTTAGAGTACCTCATTTCTCCTGTCAGGCTCCCAGTGTCTCCTCAGTGCCACTGGAGGACAGGGAGATGGACAGGGCACTAAAAGGAGCCTGAGAAGACTCAGCAGGCCTGCCTGCTTCTCAAAGTGAGGATGTCAAGCAGGTTGTAGTTCAAGTATGGTGCTGGCCCAGGTGAACAACAAGAAGCAGGTAACTCATTTTCAGAGTGGCCTTTAAATGCCCTAGGTGGGTTATCCCAGCATCTTAGTATAATATCATTTGACACTGACTCTTGCCCTTTTTGAGGCTTACACTTGCAAATACTACTTCCAGCTCATCTACCCCTTGTCCTCATTGAAAGTAACATACTTGAAGCTTCTCTGTTCCTCCTTTTGGCTTTCCCTGCCTCAGACTCCCCACAGCATTTCCTCCCCCATATGTCTGTCTGTCTTCCTCACTACAGCTCAGCTGCTTCTCTTTTAGGCTTAACCTCCTTAGCTCTCCAGATTCTAACCCAGATCAAAGCTTCAGCGAATTCCTGCCTTCTCTAGGAAGCTCCCCCTGCTTGTACTGTCCATCTTAAAGCCTCAGTCCCTCCCTTGAGCTCTTTGTCCTTCCACTGGGCATCACATCTCACCCCTAGGCACAGTCCTAAGAGCCCCAAGAAGGCAAAGCCTAACTCTGTGATCCCAAGCTTAGGGAATGTATGGAGAAACAATACTGTGGAGGTCTGAGTAGGACAGCTTGGCTTTTGCGGGGTGAGCATCCCGTCAGGCTGGAGGGCACAATCAGGGTGTCAGAGCTCCATCCTGGGCCAGGGACTCCTGGTGACCCTGTAGCTAGTTGAAACCGTTGGGGTGTTGGGCCCACAAGAGCTGGTGAGGACAGCATCTGGGATTGAGCCAAATGCAACTTCAGTGCCCACTCTGGCCATGACCTCAGTTGTTCAACCTGCTGGAATAATTTGAGGTGTTACACTGTGGACATGGGCTCACTGAAAGGATGGTATTATTTGCTACTGCATGAGGCCTGCCTGGTGAGGCTGGTCAGTGAGAGGGGAGACTGAGGCCTCCCCACATGGGGGCACCTCAGTGCTCCCCCCAAGAATGAAAAACTTGGAGCCCTGGCTGAGCTGTAGTTTGAGGTGACCTGATCTGGCCCTAGGAGGTGACCTGAGGACAGCGAAGAATGGCTTCTGGGCTGGCCTGGCTGGCCCAGGAATGTGGAAGAGTTTCCCTGGCAGAGAGGGGCCCGCCTTGTGGGGAGGAGCCTGGCAGGTAGGCCCCTGGCTGGACCTTGCTGGCCTTGGCCATGGATGGTAGTACATTCTCTGCTTGTCTATCCTCAGGGGAGTGGGACTCCAGCTTATACCCTATCTCATGTTAGCCAGTTGTTAGCTGAGTGCCAGCCTATTTCCAGGGGCCCTAGGCTTAGGTGGCAACCCCTACTGAGTCCCACTTCTGGATTTGCTATGGTGGTCCTGTGACTTGGAGCCCAGCAGGCCCAAGTTTAAATCTTGCACACATGAAGCTCTTCATCTGGTGAGTAGGGGAACCTCAAGTCCAGTCCTATGGGTGCTTGGGAATGTGGGTTGAGGCTCCCACCAGGTTGCTGCCATAGGGTCCCCTCTAACCTAAGACTTCCTCAAGACCCCCAAGTGAAACATCTGGAGTGTACCAGCCTGCCCTAGGGCCTCTAACACTGGGCAAGGAGTGGTGGCCCAGCTGGAATTCTCCAAGGAGGACAGGGACTCTGAAACTCACCAAGCCTTAGTAGTACGAAGAGCAGGAGCAGCAGAAGGGGTGTGGGGGCCAGGTATCGCCTCATGTCCTCAGGCTGGCAAAGCTGGGCCAGGGTCAGCAGTGGTGGAGGTAGCAACTGGCACTTGTGAGGCACTGGGCTCCATGAAGTGGGGTTTTATGCTGGAGGTGAGTGTTGACTGGGCTATGCCACCCGACCTGTTGGCCTGCTCCACCCAGTTCTGCTCTAGCAGGAAGGAGGCGCCCTGAGCCCCAACTCTATGACCTGGTCCTGAACCCCAAAGGCTAGAGCCCTCACCCAACACATCTGTCCCATCCAGAGACTTGTGACCTAGAGTTCCCCACCATGAGCTGACCAGAGATACTCCCTAGCAGGCCCAAACCCCCTTCAGCTGGCCACAGGCCCCACATGAGCTGGTCAGGTCTACCCAGGAGATTCTACCTGCTTCATTTGTTCACTTAACATTTATTGGGAACCTACTGTGTACATGGCTTCAGTGATCTACAGAGTCAGTTGGAACTTATACTCTGATTGGAGGGCAAGTTCAGGGGAACAGTGAGGAGCAGGGCAAAGGGACTCAGACCTGGGCAGACCATTGGCCCTCATCATACTCCTCCCAGGAAGGGAACCCAGCAACCCCCACCCAATGTGAATCCTGGGGATCTGCCAAGTGCCAGCCCTGGCCCAAGTGCACCTGCTTGCAGGGCAGAGGCTGGTTCTGGGAAGGTGGCTGATGACCAGCCTAGTGGCTGTTCTGTCTGCCCTGGACACTCCCAGGGCTTTGAGACATGCAGTAAGAGCGGGAGGAAAGTATTTGGGGTGTGGGGCTAATGTTAGAGCTGAAGGATAGGGCTTCAGTAGCTACTCTCATTGGCTGCAGCATGGGGAGTGGCAGCAGGCCTCACTGCAGACTGCCTCAGTTTCCCCACTGGCCTTGGCTTCCCACACTGGGTTGGTATAATCCTTACCCTGCCAGCCCCAGGGTCTCCCTGTACTTGGCAGCTGCCTGCACCATAAGCTACATCACCCCTGGGTGCTAGCTTGCCTTCACCTTTGGTCTGCCCATTCCTCCCCTGTCCCTGAACCCCTGGTAGCACAGATAATGGGTTGCCCTTGATGGCAGGCAGAACACTCATTCATATATTCAACAGGTATTTGGGAGTCATACTGATTGGTGCCCAGGACTTCTAGGTATGGGGGATAGAGTGGTTAACAGAAGACTCATGGGTACAAGGAGTCACTTAGAGGGAAAGAGGATCTAGTTATACACTGTGGAAAGTCTTAGGACATCCAGGTGGGTGACCGCTCTTCTCCAGGCACCCAACCATCAATTCCTGTCATCTTAGAGGCAGTTTCAAATGCTCTGCTCCATAACTCAGGACTTCTCTTGGGCCTCTGTCTCAGGTGTCCCTGTTCTCCTTATTTACTTATTTTAATTTACAGACAGGGTCTCCCTATGTAGCCCAGGCTGGCCTTAAACTCGGTGATCTTCCTTTCTGAGCCTTCTGAGTGCTGGGATTATAGCCATGCACCATTATGCCCTGCCTCTTTTTAAAGCCAGTTTTCCTTAAAATCAGCAGGCAACTGCAAGCGAAGATCCCAGGGAAAAGTAGACTTCCTAGCAAACCAAACCCAAGAGTCAAGTCTCCAGCAATATTCACCACCACTGTCAAACTTGCTGACCCAAGGCATCAAAGAGGTGGCTGGAAGGAGCATGTGGAGTAGAAAGCTGGGCCTTCCTGCCACCACCCAGCAGGAAAATAAAGGAGGATCAGGAAGGATTCCAGTCAATCTCACCTAAAAATTAGTTGAACTGGACATATACTAACTCTGGCTGGGAAAGTGTTTTCTAAGGTTAGAAGTCACAGTAGACATCACAAAGAAAAGAAAGAGGTAGGCTGGGCATGGTGAATCACACCTGTAATCCTAGCACTTGGGAAGCTGAGGCAGGAGGACTGCCATGAGTTTGAAGCCAGCCTGGACTACATAGACCCTGTCTCAAAAAACAAAAACAAAACCTGTGGCCTATATGTAAGTTTAAAAAAATGCAAGCAACATTGGTTGTAAGTAAAAAGACAATAGGAAAAATACATGTAGAAATATGGCCAAATATGGATACCATTGTTGTCTAAGTGCTATGGAAATTGGTCAGAAATCTGGGCATAATGTTGTGCGTCTAATCCCAGCTAGTCAGGAGGCTGAAGCAGAAAGATTGTAAATTTGCGCCCAACTTGGGCAATTTAGTGACCTGTCAAGACTGTCTCAAAATAAAAATAAAAAAGCCTAGGGATGTAGCTTAGTGTGAAGACTCTGAGTCAAACCCCAGTGCTAAAGGGGTGGGAAAGGGGAAGGGGAGGGGGAAAATAGGGAAGGAGAGAAAGAATAAAGAAATTGGTCAGAAAAGCACTGGACCCTATAAATAAAATGGGTGAAAAACACAGATAATTCACCAGAGAGGAAACTAATTTGGCCAGTAGACTTGCTGAGAAATGTTCAGCCTGAGTAATTAAATGAATGCAAATCAAAACCACACCAAGGTGATGCCAGTGTTTCCATTTGAGGTAAATGCGGTACTGGAGGAATGTTATTAGTCAGGGCCACCTGGAAATGGGTCAACAGGTGAGCATGGAACTGGCCCTTTTGTCCCTGTGTGCATTGCATCAAAGAATTATTCCCTTTGAAGCAATGACTTTGTCACTGCAATTCTATATTTGCAAAACAAAGTTTATATTTGCAAAAACAAAGTTTGCAGGATGACAATAAATATATACCCCAAGTAGAACTTATAAAAATGACATTTTCAGCTGGAGGTAGTGAGGAATGCCTTTAATTCCAAATATTGATACCATTATTATCTAAAATGCTAAAGAAATTGTTCAGAAAGCTAGGCATAGGGGAGCATGCCTCTACTCCCAGCTAGTCAGCAAGCTAAGGCAAGAGAGCCACAAGTTTGAGGCCTGCCTGGGCAATTTAGTGAGACCATGTCTCAAAAAAAAAAAAAAAATCTGGGTGTAGTGATGCATGGCTGTAGTCCCAGCACTTGGGCAGCTGAAGCAGGTGGACTACTGTGAGTTTGAGGCCTGCCTATGCTACATCACGAGACTATCTCAAAGAAAAAAAAAAGCATAAATATTTGTAGAAAGTGAACTACAAAAATTTAAATTTTACAGTAGCAGCAAAAACATCCAAAACAAAAGATTGTAAAATGTTTAGTGCTGACCAATAGTTCTGAATCACACAGATTTCTTTAGGAGCAAGTGACAAGGAGCTAGCCTAGACTTGTAGGGTATAGTGGGTATTCATGGTGGGGTGGGCGTTCATAGAACCTTTGCATGGTACTCGAGAACCCAGAAGTAGAACTGATAGTTTCTCCATCTCACAGGGCTCCTGATGCTCTCTGGCGGTGCCCTAAGCTCAGCTGTCTGAGATGACTCCCCCCACCCACCCACCCACACACAGCAGGGTCAGGGCTGCTGCTGGAGTCTTACTTAAGAAATTCTGGCTAATATGACCAGAGTTTTCCATCTTCCCATCCTCCAACCTATTCAGTGTGGGTGATCCAGAAGTGGGGTATTAACAGGCCTACCTGGACTCTTGGCCCTGTGGTTGACCCATATGGCCACAGAGAGGAGGGGGACAGATGCAGGTCAGTGAGAAGCAAGAACACTACCCTCTCAAGTAAGCATAATAATGACATAGACATTTTCACACATGAAAGTTGTCAAAAACTTTACTCCCAACCTCCACACTACTCTTAGGAAGCCATTGGAAGGAAGACAGTCTCCAACCAAAGGAATAAATAAAATAGAAAAAAAATATATACAGGCTGTAGGAAACAGACACTGAGAGTGGGCATGGTGGTACACACTTGTAATCCCAGCTACTTGGAAGGACTAAGGCAAGAGTATCATGGTTTTGAGGCCAGCCTGGGCAATTTACTGACACCCTTGTGGTCTTAGATTCCAGCACTCTCAAGAGGCTGAGGCAGGAGGATGCAACTTCTGTGTCCAATTGAGCATAATGGCACACACCTGTCCTAGCACTTGGGAGGTGCACAGTGCTGCAAGTCCTCACCACAATGCTGAAGGGAGATTCCAGAATGACAACTGTGCTCTAGGTTTAGAGGCTGACTGGTGGCCTTTAGACCCTGTGACTCAAGGAACCAGCATGGTGAGACTTAACCTACTGAGGTTACTGATGTAAGTTGAGAAGGAAAGAGACTTAAGATCCAAACCAGGAGAAAGGCAAGTGTAATTCCTAGGGTGACGGTGTGGACAGCCACAGGAGTGCCCAGGGAGAGCAGCCAGCACAGAATAAAGGGGAAGAGGGTTTGGGGCTGAATGCAGCATAGGAGAATGGAAATAATGTTTTCCTTTAGTTGCCTTAAGACTGTTCTATTCCATATTATATTAACATCGCTATTCCTGCCTGTTTTGGACAAGTATTAGCCTGGAATATCCTTTTTCAGTCCTATATTTTCTTTTATTATTTTTAATTTTTAAATTGTGTTTCAGATGGGGTGTTACCCCCAGCCTCCACCAGATCTCTTCTAGCTGCTGTTGAATCCCAAATCAGGTTTAGGTACCGCCCAGAGAGAAGAGCATCAGCTCCCCCTGCAGTCCATCTGCGGCATTGAGGCTGCAGGCTCAGAGGTGTCCTGGTTTGTCTTTGCTGTTCTCTGCTTCATGCTTAACTTTTCCCGTGTCATCCCTCCTGTATGTGGTCAGTGTGGGTGCAGAAGTCCAGCGTGACAGCCCCCTCTTTTTCTCCAACAGTAAATTAAAAGCTAATACCTACACTTCAGTCTTTCCAAACCACTCAGTGGGGTTCTACTTCCCCACTGAAACTAATATCCACGAATGAATTAAACAGGTAAGAGCTATCTTAGGTCAATGTTGCTTCAGATCATGAGGAATACAAAATTATTCACACTGATTCAGTAAACATAATTTAAAAATTAGCAAATGAATGTGGAAAACAGTATATATTATTCATAAAAGTTTGTATAATTCAAAGCTGTAAGCTTATGGGAAAAATAAATATGTTTATAATCCTAGAATATAGAGACAAAATTCAAACATTATGAATATTAAAAAGTTTAGCTGGGAATCATGCACATGGCTGTAATCCCAGTGAGACAAGATTATGTGTTTAAGGGTAACTTGAACGACATAGTAAGATTCTCTCTCAAAAAACAAAAAAGAACAAAAAATGTGGGCTGGAGCTGCAGCTCAGTGGTAGCATGCAATCTAGCATGTATGAGGTCCTAAGTTTAATTCTGTTATGGCTTATGTCTAGATGTCCTCCCAAAGCTTCATGCAATGATAAGTGGGGCTTTTTCAGAAGTGGCTGGACCTAGACTGCATGATGCTGAGATTAAGGATGTGTGATTATTAAATTAGTTCACTGCCAGTTGTCTTGGTGCACACTTGTAATCCTAGCACGGGGTGGAGGGGCTGAGATAGGAGGATTGCCATGAGTTAGAGGCCAACCTGGGTTACACTGTGAGTTCAAGTTCAGCCTGAACTGCATTGTAAAACCCTGTCTTGAAAAAAATAAAATGCAAAAAAATAAAAAGTAAATAAATTAGTTCTGGGTGTGGATAATGGGAAGGTCCTCCCCAGCTGTGAGTGCTACCTGCCTTAAGGGCATGTATCTTGGCTATGATGGAAAGAGCTGCTATGGTTGCTTGCTACTTCTTTGCTGCTTCACTGCTTTGCTGTCTTCTGCCTGCCAAGAACTGTTTCTCCTGTGCACTGCCCACTGCCATGCCACCCTGCCTTGGAGCCAGCCAACTATGAAATAAAACATCTATAAACTGTGAGCTAAAATAAACCTTTCCTCCTTTAACTGTAGGTGTTAAAAGAGGTACTTTGATTCACAGGTACTTTGATTCACAATTAGAAAAATAATTAAGACAGATCCCTGGCACTGCAGGAAAAAAAGAGATTGATGAATTGCAATATAGTGCTAGGTATGGTGGCACATGCCTGTAATTCCAGCATTTGGGAGGCTGAGGCAGGAGAATTGCTGTCAGTTTGAGGCCGGCTACATAGTGCATTCAAGGCCAGCCTTGACTACATAGTGAGACCTTGTATCAAAAAAGAAAAGAAAAAAGATGCAACGATGGTTCATAAGTTAATAAATGTAATACATCACATAAACAAGAGCAAAGTCAAAAACCACATGATCATACCAATAGACACAGAAAAGGATTTTGACAAAATCCAACACCCCTTCGTGATAAAACCCCTGAGGAAAATAGGAATATAAGGACCATACTTCAATATGATAAAGGCTATTTATGACAAACCAATAGCCAGCATCATATTAAATGGGGAAAAACTAAAAGCATTTCCCCTAAATCCAGAAACAAGGATGTCCACTATTACCTATTAACATAATACTTAAAATATTAGCCACAATAATTCAGCAAGAAAAAGAAATAAAAGGGATACATGAACAGAATGAGGAGATTATGAAAACAATGCCATTTATAGTACCACCAACAAAAATGAAATATCTAGGTAACCACCTAATCAAAGAAGTGAAAGACCTCTACAAAGAAAACTTCAGTATTCTGAAGAGGACATCAGAAAATGGAAAGATGTCCCCTGCTTCTAAATAGGCGGCTCCAATATTATCAAAATGGCCTTATTTCCAAAACTATTACACAGATTCAGTGCAATCCCAATCAAAATATTAACAGCATACTTTATAGATCTATAGAAAACAATCAAAATTCATATGGAGCCAGAAGAGACCCTGAATAGCAAAAGTAATTTTGGATAATAAAAGAAAAGTCAGGGCCGGGGGTTTAGCTCAGTGGCATAAGTGCCTGCTTGGCAAATGTGAGGTTGTGAGTTCGATCCCCAGCACCAAAAAAAAAAAACTGGAACTGGGAAAAAACTGGTACTGGAACAACAACAACAACAAAAAGACATGTGGCTCAATGGACGAGAACTGAGGATACAGAAACTTTCCTAGACATAGTCAACTATTTGATATTTATTTATTTAGGTATTTTGAGACAGTCTCACTGTGCAGTTTAGGCTGGCCTTTGGCTCACTTTGTAGCCCAGGCTATCTCAAACTTGTAACAATCCTCCTGCCTCAGCCTTCCAAGTCCACAGATGTGTGCCACCATGCCCAGGTAGAACTATTTGAGTTTTGACAAAAGGCCCAAAACATATGTTGGATGAAAGATAACCTATTCAACAAGTGGTATTGAGAAAACTGATTATCTGTTTGCAGAAGAATGAAACTGGACCCTTATCTCTCACTTTATACTAAATTAAAGTAAAAATTGATCAAAGCTTCATGATAAAACAGAAACATTAAACCCTGGAAGATAAAATGGGTAAAACTCTTGAAGATGTAGGTGTAGGAAAAGAATTCCTAAACAGAACTTCAGTCACACAAGCAATAACAAGAATCAACAAATGGGATTATATCAGACTAAAAAGCTTCCATTCAACAAAAGAATCAGTCAATAGAGTAAAGAGACAACCTACAGAATGAGATAGAAGTTTTGCCAACTACTCCTCAGAAGACTAGTATCTAGAATATATAAAGAATTCAAAAAAATTAAACCACCTAAAATTAAAGACTTGTTCAAGAAATGGGCAAGAGAAATGAACAGATGCTTCACAGTAGAAGAAATACAAATGGTCAACAAATATATGAAAAAATGTTCAACATCTTTGACCATTAGAGAAATGCAAATTAAAACAATGCTAAGATTCTATCTTACTCTGGAAAGAATATCAATCATCAAGAAATCAAACCATAAGAAATGCTGATGTGGCTGTGGTGATAAAGGAACCCTTCTGCATTGTTGGTGGGAATGCAAACTAGTACAACTATTATAGAATCAGTATGAAGATTCTCAAAGAACTGAAATTAGACATTCCATATGACCCAGCTGTCCCCCTGGTAGGTATCTTCCCCAAAAAGCTTATGTCACCATAGTACAGTGCTACATGCATACCAATGTTTGTAGCAGCACAATTCCTAATAGCTAAATCCTGGAAGCAACCCATTTACCCACCAACAGACAATTGGATAAAGAAAATGTGGTATCTATATATAGTGGAATACTACTTTGCTATAAAGAACATTTCTGAGACACTTGTAGGAGAATGGATGCACCTGGAAAATATAATGTTGAATGAAATCAACCAGACACATAAGCTTAAATATTGTATGGTTTCTCTCATTTGAGTGAGGCAAAGTACAAAGAAAAAGGTGAAGAATGGACAGAAGGGGACAAAGGGAAGATCTCTTACAATAGGGAAGTGGTCCAAGGGAACAAGGGGGAAGAATGAGGAGGGGAAGGAGAAATTAGAATAAACCTATGGAGCAACCCCCTCGGTTGCTTCTGTCTCTCTTCAGACAGAAGCTTTCTCTCAATAAATACATTCTACCCTTAAAAAAAAAAGAATAAACCTATGCCAGGTTTGGGAACCTAGTAACCCTGTGTAATGTAAACACTATATGCCATAACATGAGCTAAGACAAATAATATCAACAAGTATGAAAAAGGGAATAGGAGAATCGAAGGAAGAGTGGGGAGAGGGAGGGAAAGGGAAAGAGCTTTTTTAAAAATGGAAACAAACTGTGTAAAGGTTGAGTGACCGTGTCAGTTTGAGTAAGAGAAGCTCAACTAAATTGGCTCAGCAATTCCACACCCTAGGGAATTTGTGGAAGATTCACCCTAGGGTGGCTTATCGCCTGGAAGGTGTAAAGGGGAAATGCAGGACAGACTCACTTCTGTTTCTGTGAAGGAGCTCCAGGCTTCGCCTTCACCTTCACCTTGGACTCATCTGGTGAGATTCTTCAGCTTCCAGCATAGACTCTTCAGCCTTCCATTGCAGGTCTATTGGCCTCTTGATATGGAATCACGTAGGACACTGCAGTGAGCTCCAGACCTTCAACTGGACCCTTTGGCCTCCAGCATGCAGACAGACCCTCCACACTCTTCCTCGTCTGACTCTGGGTGGCCATTGTAAGCTAATCTTGTAAATTCTTATATATTTGTAAGTCTTGTGTTATATCTGTTCTTTAGTTAATAGTGACTGATACAAGATGTGAACTGTACAAGTTACCACTAAGATGATTGAAAACTGCATGAATTATAAACATGTACTAATAAAAAAAGAAAAAAATGAAATATATCAAAATTGAAAGCTTTTTGAAAGCAGTTGTTTTTTAGGATTGACCTATAGCTTTTTTTTTTTTTTTTGAGACAGGGTTTAAGTTGCCCTAGTGGACTTTAAACTAGCCATACTCCTGCCTCAGCCTGCCAAGTAGCTGATATTGTAGGAGTTCAACATGCCACCTGGCTCTTTAGCCTATAGATCCTTTGAAACATGCGCGCACGCACACACACATGAATCAAACTTCAGGGAACTAACATTAAGTCAGGGCATTAAGCTATAAGCTGAAGCAGGGAAAGCTTTCCAAAATGTGCATGTGTGAAAAGTGAGAGACAGGAAATATGTGTTTGAAAAGTCAGGCACCTTCAACCATACTAGCAACTCAGTATTACTTCTTGGGTAGATGACAGAGGAAGGTGGAAGACAAGGCCCAAATGTTGGAGGTCTTGGAGACATGGAGGTCAAGCACAGAGAAAAATAAGTTACTTCTCATTTTGCCAGGGCTTTTTGTACCATGCTGGTCTGGTCGTACTCAGATAGCCTCAGCAGTGAGGCAAACACCAGCCTCCAGGGCTCTTCCATTCCAGGCCCTCCACAAACCCAGGCCTCAGGCTAGGTGTTGTCAGCCTGTCTCCCCCTTTTTGGTGCTGGGTTTTGTGCATATTCATGCTAAGTGAGTGTTCTACCCCAGGCCACATTTCCCAGCCCTGTCTTTTTCTTTTGATAGCTTCCTTTTGACAGATGGTAGCTTCCTCCAGACAAAAAGAGTCACTCTTTGGCACTTTGAGCTCCCTTTTTATTTATTTTTAATTGGGGGGGGTTACTGGAAGTTGAACTCAGGACCTGGTACTTGCCAGGTAGGTGCTTATGTCTCTGAGCTATATCCCTGGCCCTCAATCTCCCTTTTTAAACTAACCCATCTTATCACACTCACAATAACTCTGTTTACATCTCCTGTCCCCAAGACAGGCCATGGGCCCTGACTTACACTCATTCCTGTAGCCCTTTTTCTCCCTCCACAAATCACACATTTCTATGCTGATCAAAGTCATCAATATGTTGGGCTGGGGATTTAGCTCAGTGGCATAAGTGCCTGCCTTGCAAGCACGGTTGTGAGTTTGATCCCCGATACCGATAAAAAAAAAAGTCATCAATATGTCTGTACACACACACACACACACACACACACACACACAAAGTCATCAATATGTCTGTACACAGATGCCTGGGTTCCATCCTAAAGAAAAGTTTGGATATCACCCCCACTCAAAATCTTTCCCCTGATGAACTTCACCTTTGAAATTTCTTCAGTTATTGGCATGCAAAGCCTTGCAATGAGGACCAATATGATACTTAGAGGAAAAGTTCAGGTGAGCACCACTGTCAGAATGAAATTGAGGGAAGTTGCTCTTAAACTGGGGGAGCTCAGTTCATTAGGTAAGTTCTTCCCTCTCCTTTATGACCTGACTGAACTGCATGTATTTGTCCTGTCCTGAGCCATAATGAAGGAGAAATGACTATTCTTTCTCTGGCAGCAGATATAGACTTGTTCTGTCTTTATGTACACTGGCTATGGTCTGAGTTTAGTGGTATGCTGATTAAAGTTTATTTTTTGTTTTTGTTTTGAGTTCGAGGTCAGCCTAGGCTACACAAGGAGACCCTGTATCAAAAAACAAAATTAGCTGGGTTTGGTGGTGCACACCTGTAATCCCAGCACTTGGGAGGCTGAGGCAGGAGGATCGCTGCAAATTCAAGGCCAGGCTGAACTGCATAGTGAAACCCCGTCTCAAAAAAGCCAAAACAAAACAAAACAGAAATGTGCAGTAGCACACCAATAACATTCCCACCATACTGATACAACAGACATTCCAAAAACTTAGCTAGTTGTAAAATGTAGCAAAACAATCAAGAAATAATGAATTTTGAGTATTTTCCATCTTTGTTTAATGTAATTTATCGTATTTTGTAGGTTTAATTTGTTAATAATTTGTGGTGCTGAGGCTGAAATTCACAGTCCTGTGCATGCTAAACAAGGACTACCACTCAGCTACATCCCCTAGCCCCCAAAATAAGGTTAACACCTATGCTGCAAAATTCCTGAGATTTAACCATGGGGTCTAGCTTGCCACTCTCATCGAATCCATGTTTTTGGTATGCTGTTCTCATCGGATCCGTGTATTTGTGTTTTCCTCTCTTGGTACTGGGGGTTGAATTTAAGGCTTTGCCTATGCTGCATAAGGCTTCTTTCACTGAGCTCCAGGTCCAGTTCTTTTTTGAATTTTAATTTTGAGGTGGGGCCTCAAATTTTTATTTCGAGGCTGGTCTCAAACTCGCAATCCTCCTGCCTAGCTAGGATTAAAGGAGCGCAGAAGTTTTGATTATTGTGGCACTCATTTCTTTCATCTTTCACGGAGGCTCAAAGCCAGAAGAGCGAGGCTCAGTCAATTACAGCGCCTGACCTGGCCACCAGGGGGTGACAGACACCGGCGGACTCGCAGCTGGTGACTCGGAAGACCGCGAGGTTCAGCCGCTAGGTTTCTTTCGTGCCCTCAGAGACAATACGGATGCCCTAGACGCTTCCCCGCGTCAAGGGCACTAGCAGGGGCATGGATCGCGAGGTGGACTTTGCTCAGCCGGGATCACCGTCCCTTCTCTCCAGAACACTTGAGCTCTCTGTCTGCAAGCGTCCTTCCACCCCGAGACTGCGCAGATGCATCCTGGGGGGGTCAAACATGAGCTCCGCCCCCCCAACACCCGGCAGCCCTCGCGGCCGGAAGTCGGCCGGCCAGCCTTTCTGTGGCATTGTTACGCAGCGGCTGGACTACAGATCAGAACAGCACCATACCGTAATTGCGATTAATCATCTGGCAGTTGGCCTGTGTTTTCTCCCATATGAGCCCAGCTGGTTTGGCAGCAGTGTCTGGGGGGGTTGCAAAGGAGGAACCATAGCTTCCCCGTGGGAATGACCCCAAGGGCAGTGCCCTGCTTGAGCAGAGAGGTGCAGGTTTGGATGAGGAAGCCTGGTTCTCCTGGATCTCCCCGTAACTCTTGTGTGACCTGGGGCAAAGCATTTAACTGCTGGGGCCTTGGTTTTTTCACGGACTTTGCTGCTACACTGACATCTGTTCCTGTCTAGAGGTGCTCTAAGGCTGGTGTGAGAAGAAGGCATCAGAGTCACAGAGCTTTGTTTGATGCTACATGTGGTTTCAAGTGGATTTTCCTGAACTCCAGCAGTAAGTTGGCAGATGTTGGTCCCCTTTCCCTTGTCAAATACTGGCTCACAGACTCCATCAAAACAACCAGTGACAAGAAAGATGAGTCTGATAAAAATAAAAAATAATTAAAAAAAAAAAAAAGAAAGGTGAGTCTGTTGGTTACCAGGTTAAGAAGGAATTATATCTTGGAAGAGTCTTTAAGATGTGGATGGGGAAGACAAAGTTGGGAGTAATGAGGTTGGGGTCCTTTATAGCCAGACCTAGTTAGGTCGGGCTAGACTCATGTTAATTTAGGATTAAACATCCAGTAAACTTGGACCCCTAGTTGTACTGTAAGGATGGTGTGAGAAAAAGGCATCAGAGTCACAGTTTTATTTGATGCTACCTGTTGAAAAGTCATGTGGTTTTAGGTGGATTTTTTTTTCAGGTGGATTTTCCTGAACTCAAGCAGTAAGGTTATTTTCAAATTTGTCTTCCTGGACAGGTGTTTCCTGGAATAAAGTCACAACTATACAGTCATTTTGTTTCAGCCAGGGTGTGTTGGAGTTTTCTGTTACTTGTACCCAGAGGCATCCAATTATGGTTTCCTCCTTTATACAGTAAGGTTCACATTGCAGGGAGTGGGAGGGAGAGTATGGGAATGCAGTGAGAAAGACAAACTTTTGAGAATGTTGTAGCCTTTTGGTCTTAAAACAAAGTAAGACTTACAAAAAGGTCTGAGTCCTGGAAATTGATTGTGTGTGTGTGTGTGTGTGTGTGTGTGTGTGTGTGTGTGTTTGGGACAAGGTCTCACTGTATGATGCAGCCTAGCCTTGGATGGTCTGGAACTCACAGTAATCCTGCCTTGCTTCATGACTGCTGGGATTACAGGCATGTGCCACACAGACAGCTCTGGAGATTGATTCTTCCTCTCAAATGGGAAAAGGGGGCTGCAAAATTGAAATGAATAGGTATTTACTAAATATCTTCCAAACATAACTGTCAGCTAGTCAACTGCAACTCATGTGGTGGGGAACCTGTGGCACCCATACTGCATCGGGCTGTTTGTATCATTGAAAGCTTTAAAAGGTTCGCCATCACTGGCATACAACTATAGGTCTACTATATTTCCTCCACAGAGATACATGTTCATTTGAAGCCACATGGTGGGGGCTTCAAAGCTAAGAATGATTCCAGGCTTAAGAGGATTTTTTTTTTTTTGGTACTGGGAATTGTACTCAGGGTCTCACACTTGCCAGACAGGTGCTGTGCTGCTGAGCTACATCCCTGGCCCAAGAGGATCTTAAAAAGGCCCTGTTGTATTTGAGTTTTAGCCTCCTACCTCCCTGCCATGTGAGCTGGGACAACTCCTCTCCCTAAGCTCAATCCATCATATGTACAGAGGGCAGGTGGTACTTTGGGCAGAGTAAAGAGGTTGAAGTGAGGTAGTATGTTTTGCAGCTGGCAGTCCTTTGAACAGAGGGCCAGAAGATTCTGGAGGCACCTTCACTTCTGGAAATTATGGTCTGAGACAACAAAGCCTTTGAGAGAGTGAGTTCAGATTGGGGAGAAGAGAGAGAAATGAAGATGCCTTTAACCACTGTCCCAGCACAGGGAGCTGAAACTTGTTCAGACCTGTTCCTGCACTGAGCTGAATATGTAACAACCAGTGCTTTACAAACATGAAACAGAGTGTGCTGGAGGCACTGGAGGCCCTCTGTCTCAACATATATTAACTCTTTAATTGCTGGTCTTGGAAGAAGTCTCGTGGAGGGACTGGAGCAAATGGGCAATAAGAGGCACCTGGGGGCTTGGGGAAGCAGCTTTCCACCTACACATAGTTGACATTCATCTTGGCCCTATCACAACAATGGCTGAGTATCTGCCAAGCTTAGGGGAGCCTGGAGCTACCAGGAATGGAAGCAAGAGCAATTTGGCAATATAGCCCTATGCAAAGCAGGCATGAATGAAGGGCTGATTCTAATCAGGGAACATCTCTGGTTGCTGCCAGGCCCTGACACCTAAAGGCTAGGGTCTGTTGATAGAGCTTGATGCCAAGGTCTCCTGAACCCTCTTGTTGTGCCCCTCATAGAGCTTTCCTAGGGTTTCCTGTTCCTCTACCTTTTGAATTTGGAAAAATCCTTCCTGTTTGTGGCTGAGGTACTTCCTGTCTTCAATCTATGCCCCGCCCCATAACAGAGCTTGAGCACAATACATTAGCAGTTGAAAAAGTACTTCTTGCCTCACAGGCAAGATAGACAATCATCAAACCTCACCAATATATGACAGGAAATATTATATTTTATTTTTCTATGGTAAATAAAGAGAAAAAAATCATACATTCTTTTCTGAGCTAAGTTTGATAATGTATATATTATCAAAAGCTGCAAATAGGCTCATAATTTTTGACCTAGTGATTTCTTTTCTAGGAATATAGCTTGAGAAAGTGGGGATGATTTCAGAATTTTTTTTCTCTCTTTTTCTTTTTTTTTTTGGTAGATAGCTTTTTTTCTCTTACACCACTGAGCTAAATCCCAAGCCCTATGTTTTTTTTTCCTCCTTCATTGTTTGATCTTGTTCTTATATGAATGTGAATGTAGTAGTATCTAGCCTCTCTGTGGTTGTTCTGTTCTGTTGTTCCTTTTATTTCTTCCTTCTCTTTCCCTCTTGTCATCTGTACCAGTTTCCCAAAGTTAGCATGAGCCTCTGTCCTCCAGCCTTGCTTCTAATTCTTCTTCTTCTACTTCTTTATTTTTTTGATAACCCCTTTTAAATTTTAACCCCAGAGGGTAAAACTAACATATTAAGGACTTATGTACTAAAGATGATTTTCTGGTTTGCTTTAGATTCTGTTATATAACCACAAATGTATTTCAAAGATTTTGAATAATGTTGATTCATTGACACATTCTATGCAATGGTAAAAGGAATGAATGCCCAGTTTCAGAGGGCACAGTTTTGAGTAAATTACGATACGTTATATAATGAAATATTATAGAAACGTGAATAATCATGTTATTAGTGAAGAATTTATTGATATAGGAAGATGCCAAACTATGTTACATTTCAAAGACAGATTGAAATAATAAATAGGGTGATTCTAATAATATAAAAATAAAATATATAATTAATAGCTTTGTGTCATTAATTAAAACATTTAAAAGTATTTCTTTCTTTTTTTGAAATACGGTCTTTCTATGTAGTAAAGGTTACCCTTAAACTCATTTATGTAGCCAAGGCTGACGGTGAACTCACAGTGGTCCTCCTGCCTCAGTCTCTGAGTGCTAGGATTATAGGCATGCACTATCACATCCTGCTAGAATGTTTCATTTAATTAATTCACTCAACAAAATAGGGAAACTATTACATGCCAGGCACTAAGGATATAAAAATAAGATATTAAATAATTTTCAACTGGGTGTGGTAATATTTCCCTGTAATCTCAGCCCTTGGGAGGCTGAAGCAGAAGTGCTGTGAGTTTGAGGCCAGCCTGCGCTACACATGAAGTTCGAGGCCAGCTTGAATTATGTAGTGAGCATAGTAAGACCTTGTCTCAAAAAAATAAAACAATAAAAATAATGTTCTTTTGAGAGTGAAGGTCTTACTCTATAATACCAGGCTAGCTTCAAATTTACCTCAATCCTTCTATTTCAGCCTTCTGAGTGCTGGGCTTATAGGTGTGCACTGCCACACCTAGCTCTAAAAGTAATTTTCAAAAAGGTAAAAACATGGCCTTCAAATGAGCATGTCAAAGGTTTTAATTCATTGATGAATAAGGAAACTAGTAATGTTAAGACTGGTCATCTGGTGGCCCTGAAGCAAGGCCAGCAGATTGCTGTAGCTGCTAGTTTCAAACAGGAGCCTAAAGAGAATTCTTTCTGTGGTCTGTTGGCCATTTCAGAACTTTGGAAATGGAATGGTCAATTCATCAGAAAGAAATAGCAGGTGAGTATGGTGGACTTTAGGGGGCCTGCAGGGGAGAGACCTGGCACCTCTGGACCTGCACCATGCGGTTGACTTGGGGTGCTGGGAGAACAAGGAGCTCCTCCTCTCTCTGGGGGGCGGCTGAGAGTGTGGCGGACTTTTGGCAGCCTGAAGGAGAGAGACCCTGGCACATCGGGACCTGCACAGTGCAGCTGACTCGGGGTGCTGGGGAGAACAAGGAACTCTTCCTGTCTCTGGGGGGCGACT
>PVJX010022819.1:0-30059 GCA_004027295.1 Dolichotis patagonum
AAAAAATAAAAATTGAAGGCAGTAAACCTGTTATAATATTAAAAATAGGTACTTAACTTAGAAAAATCATGTCATATTAATATGTTTTCCTGCAACTTACTTCTGTCAGTTAACAGTACCCATATGATAAATATCATTCATTGTGTATCTGTTTTATTGGCTGCATATATTTCATTGTATGGACATATTATCATTTATTTAGCTACTTCTCTATTGATGGACATTTGACTAATTTTTAACTTTTTTGCTCTTACAGTATTATGTGAGGTAGGTTCACAGTACACTGGTTACTAGTTACACTGAGTCTTGTGAGATCAGTTATATACATCAACAAGTTACATGAGGTGAATTTATTACTCCTAGGTAGCAAGAGAAAGATAGAAGCCAAGGATTCATTGTAAGCTCATTCCATAAGTTTCACTGAAAGCTTTCAGGGCATAATGGAATCTTGTCTCCAGGTGCCACATTTGCAGTACTGCTGAGGAAACACAGAAATTGGACCCCCTGGGTTTCATATCTTGGGAATAACAGGACCTACGCATTGAAGTATAAACTGTTTCTAAGGGGAACTGAAATAAGCTTGAGTTGTTCTGGTCCATCTGTCTTATCACAGGATGTTACATGTCTACCACATTCTCCTCTTATTCTCCAGAAAAAGGAGAGAATTGGGTTGGCTAAAGGCCTCACAGAATACTGTCCTGCATGTCGCAAAGTGTGTTCTTATATATTTGTCTGTAAATACTTGAGATACTAGTTTTACAGAACATTGATGTAATTGTATTTATATAAAAGTGGAATTACTTGGTCACCAGGTACACATATAATTTAGTTTAATACACACTGATCACATTTCAAAATGGTGATAGAAATTCTCCCTCTTTGACTATGTAAAATACTGCCCAAGTTTTGCCTTTCTTGATAAAATTTATATTTTAAAATGACCACAATGATAAGCAAAAATTATTCAACTGGAGTTTTAGTGCAAATTTTTAAGTTATCATTGATTGGGCTTTGGAATATTTATACATTTTTTAAACTGCAAGTTTCTGTTCATCTTTCAAAGATTTCTTAATTATTGCTTGCCAAATATGATTCTAAAGGGACAGAGAGAGAATGTCGCAGTATTTCTTTAAAGGAATGCACTGTGCATAGAAGGAAGCCTCTGTTATGAAATTTATATTAAAATCTTGGTGATTGCGATGAATAGTTTTATGTGGTGGTCATTTGTTACTGCATAGAAAATAACCTTGTTGAATAAATGACATGTACTTGAATTCTGTGTCTTCCCTGTAGTAAAATATTAGGACAAAGAAAGAGTAACAAATATTATTGAGAAATTTCTAAGTGCCATACTTATTATACACTTTATCTCGCTGAATTTTTCTAGTAATCCCATTATTCATAGCATTTTACAGATGAAGCATCAGAGGTACAAAGAGGTTAATGAAGCATCTCACACTAACACATTTTTAGTGTAGCTTTCAGCTCAAGTTCCAGGAAATGCCAAAGCCCATATTCTTCATGCCAAAGCATGACGCAGTGCTTCATGTTTTTCTTAAATAAACTAACAGTTCTAAGCAGCGATTTCCTTGTACTCAGAATTTCAGAGGCTGTTATAAAAGTCAAAATAAAGTTTGACTTTTGGAAAAAATGAAGCCAAATCTACTCCCAAGGTAGCAAAGGACTGCTCAGTGAGTGTGCAGGTATCTCTGTTGCTGTAGGTCAAAAGAAGTGTCAGCAATGGTAGATCACTAGGTAGATACAGAGAAGATGGCACTTGGGTATGGAAAAAGGCAGGGCAAGATTCCTAACCAGAATACTGCTCCAAGAAAAAGTGAGGTGGTATTATTACCATGGGTCCAGATATAAACAAAAGTTATGAATGGAAAGATCATTTTCCCCCTAAATTTTCCCTGAGACATATGAACTATATTGTGTGTTTAAACATGTGATGGTGACACTTTAAAAAAAACTCTCTGAATGTGATGGAAGAACTGGGTTTTTAGTAGAAGACATGGCTGGAAAAAATATTATTCAAAAGCAAATTGAGAATAGCACAGCCAGTGTTGCTTCCTGTAATCATTAGAGGTGTATATAGAGAAAGAGTATTTCACAGAGATAAGAAAATGGCATTAGTGTTTTCTGATATAGAGTCATGGAAAATCTATTCAGTTTTTATGGCTAGATTAAGTTTCTGACCTTACAGGAAACACTGAAGACAGTTAAGTGGGTAGATAAAACATCCCAACAGAATTTAATTAAAACTACAATGAACATTGGTTTTGTGTTATCCAGATAAATTTCCAGTTTATTGCAATTTTTGTGTAATGTTAGTAGATTTCACTGGAGTCAGGTCCTGCATTTGGCTGTAAGATATTTTCTGACAATGAGTCCAAGGGACAATCATTTGGTTTCATCGAGAAAGGAAGGCTTTAACTTTCCATCAGACCATCTCCCTGAAAGCTATTGATTGAATTATAAGGCTAAAAAGTGCAAGGTAGGAGATTTATTATGTGGTAGAGATATTACATTGATGAAATCATCTGCCCTTTGCAATACTCCTATGAGGTAGGTAAAGAAAATTATTAACCCAATTATATAAAATGGAAAACTGAAGTTCAGAATAGTAACCAGTTTACCTAAGATCTACTACTGAATACATCACAGAGCTGAAATTCTAATTCAAGTTTGAGTAACTTTGTAATGCAAACTCTTCACTAGTCATCTATATTCTGAAATTCTATGGTAGAAGTCCTCTAATTTGATACAGTAGTCAGCTGGGAAGAAAAGGACAGAGCACAGAGCAATCAGACCAGTTGTATTTGATTCTATGTTTGCTACTTAATAGGTGTAAAATCATTAACAAATCATCTACCTTTCCTGAATGTTAATTTCTCAAATATCAAACACAGTCTATAAAAGCAGTTTTCTTGCAGTTGTGTAGATAGTATGTATAAGGCTGTGTAACATGGTGCTATATAAAACGTATGTTGATCTGTTCAATATAGACAGTCAGACTGCGGCAGGAGGATCAAGAGAGTCTGAGAACAGTCTGGGCTACATAGTGAGTTCAATGACAACCTGACTTTCATAGCAAGACTTTGTCTCAATAAATAAAACAAACAAATATTCTCTCTCAAATGGTTGTGAAAAAATTTTCAAATTTAATCCACATTTCTATATAAATGGAAGCTATTTGAGGGTAGGTCCAAAGGTTTTTTTAGCTTATAAAGATTTTTCCTTGGAGACTAGCTACCAGATGCTTACTTATGTCTTATTACTAATATGGAAGATATATCATATTCAGGAAAATATTCTTTATTAATTTCATTATTGAAGACTTCCAGGTAACTTTTAAAGACTTATTTGGTGTGCAATAAATAACATGATTTTGAGTGATTGTAAATTATTTTTCTTCTGATTTAATGATACAGCAGAGTGGAGTTTAGGCTGTTTGGAAAATTTGATCCTGTTCTCTGTTATGGTGGATATAGAAGCAAGGGTCAATGTACTTCTCAGAAGAGGTCAATCTATTTTAGCAATAATCTCAAGTATTCCAGCCAAAACTTTTTTATATGTTTTCTTCAGAGATGAGACATTGTCTGAAAAGTAATTGTTAAAATAAATTATGATGAATAAATGCTATCAGATCAACCTTCTACTACAGTATTTTAAGTGGTCAAGAGCATATTTGTACAGCGATTACCCTATTCATCCAAGTAAAAATCTCTGGATGAAGTCAGAGGCTGACAAAATGGTCCTAATAAAAAGCAGTAGGAACTTTACAAGTCCTTTTACATTTTACTTTTTATATTATCGAACATATTGACAGTAAAATCATTTACTTATTTCATAAGTATATAATGACTAAAAAAGGTCACAAATGTGCATTATTTTCCTTACTAGGGAAATGCAGCTTTATGAATATGATAAGGCATCTTAATAGATTTTTCTGTACCCAAAATACAGTAGTGGGTATAAGAATCATTACATCTATCCAACTGGAAGTTATGGTGTTTTTATCTCCAAAATTATACCTAAATATACAGGTAATGTTTGGTCCCTGATTCAGTTTAAATCATTTATCCATTCATTACAGAAACATTTACTGGATAACCTATTTATGCCCAAGATCCTCAGAATAGTGATAAGAATTTTTAAAAAAATCAATTGTTTTAGAAAAAACAGTGTGATTAAAGTAAAAAAATGTATGCCCTGTGAAAACAGAAGGTATACACAAGAGTGGAAATAGCTACTGTATATGTCAGAAATAGCATAAATGAAACAAGATTTGCTTTACTGTTTAAGGAGAGTATTTGCAGAGATAAAGCAGCTGTGTTGTGTTAGTGAAAGAGACAGTGAAGTACCAAAAAAGAATGAGGCTAGAGAGAGAAAAGAGCACTGCAGGCAGAACGGCCAGCAAAAGAGGAGTGAGAGTGTTGACAGACTACTTGGCCAGATTAATGTATCTTTTATGATGTATTTTGTATTTATTTTATGAAAAAATAAAACAAATATTCATAACCAAATATAAAGACAACAATCCTAGTTATTACACTGTCTGTCATTGTTTTAAGAGTACTCAATACAAAATAAATCAGAAAGATTGTTAAGAAAAAGAAACATAATAATACATAAACTTTCTTTCCAATGAACTAAGATAAACAATTAGCATAAATGAAATAAACTAACATATATGGTGAAACATTTTAAAAACCATGGAATATGTAATTTTGGAAAGTGTTTGAACTTATGCTACTTACTTCCTATTTATCTGTCTTCTATTTTGCTCTTGGGAAGCCACTGAAAGTTTCGGGCAAGGAGAGTACGACAGTAGGAAAGTGATTTACAAAGACAAATGCAGATATAATATGGAAAAACAATAACAAGCAGGAAAGAGAGGATAAGTGAAGCCAACTGGGCTATTGAACCATTTTAAGTCAATGTGAATAAAGTATATAAATAGGGGAATGGACTGATAACAATGATCTAGCAGAGTAGGGTTTATGGAACTTGGTATCAGATTGTAGGATAATACAAGAGTGAACATATCTCTTCCAAGCTATGAGTCTTAGTAAGATAGAAATGGTATCAGCACAGATGCAATAGGAAGAGGAGAGAGAAAGAAAAGTTCTCTTTTAGATGATACACTTGGAATATGCACAGATAGCCATGATTTTGCTGCTGGGAAAAATGTTATACAGATTTGCTTAGAGACCAAGTTTTCCTGCTGCCTGTTTCCAAGCAGCTAACCTCTTTGGAAGCTGGTGCATGAATTTTAGAAAATCCAGATTCTATGCCAACAGGAGCATATTGCAATAGGACTTCCCATTTTATCTTTAATTGACACAAAATGCCAGCAAATAACATAATTTGTATTCTGGTGGCAAAACCAAGCCAGTAATGATTCGGAGACAACAGTTTGGGGTTTCTACTTGGTTACATAGTTTTTGCCCATACAAATAAGCACAAATACAGCAGGTAATTTTGGCATGTGACTAATAATGCCTCCTTTCAGATTTTGACTAGAGTGTTTGCTTGTTTATTGCTTCTTTTATGAATTTGGCATGTTATGTGGCATGAGAATGTACATTCCAGCCTGAGGAGAATCAAAGAAAGTTAATCAACTAGACAATTTACCTAGAGATTCCCAAAACAAATATAAGCAGAAAAAAATGAAATAATGCTACTTATGTACCTGGATTTAAACAAAGTATTATTTTTTCTCAGGGACGAATTAGCATAGTTTTCCTTTATAATTGTTTCTCCAGAACAACAGGTACAGTAACAGCAGGAGATCCTTTAGCCACAGTAGAAGACTGCCTTTTCCAGTGGTCCGCTCTGGGATCACTTGTGATTTTCTCTGCAGATGCCGATCACCTTTTGCGCTTGTGCTTGCACTGACCATGCACAAAGGAGTCATTTAGTTATTCAGCAGACTCAGACTGTTCTTGTGGTAGATATCCATTTAGTGGCGATGCCCACATTTTTTTTAATATCATGTGTTTCAAGGAATAAGACCAGATCAACAGGAAAACATGGTTTTATAAGAGCACTGGTGAATTTTCGCTACCTTGCCTACTCATGCAAGTGACCCTCTGCCTTAGCTTCTCTGCCCAGCATCACTTAGGATCATCTCTTGCCTTCCTGCTCTTTGCATGTCTGTGATGTGGGAAGTGGGGCCTCGCCTCTGCAGCTGCCTGTGCTTAACTTTCAGAATCAACCCAGGCTTTCTCCTTACCATCTGCTTTGAAACAAGTCACATTTGGCTGTGGATTTTAAGGCTGCTGTTTTGCTGCCCTATGTGGGACGATGTCACTTTTGCCAGTGATGATTTCCTCTGACTCACATTGCCACTGAAAAGATTGTTCTGTCCTGGACACCATCTGTCCAGGTGTGCTAATGAATTAGAATAGCCACACAGCATACCCTCACTTTGGCCCTGGGCTCCGGAGTCTGGGATCTCTGCCTCTCTGTAGTTACTGTTCTCCCAGGGACTTCAATTATGCTCTGAAATTATTTCACTTTTTCATCCCAGTCCTTGTGATAAATAAATGAATGTCTGTTATCACAGAACAGGACAAGTTTGACTTGCATCGCCAGTCTCACTTTCCTCCATTTAATTAAATATAAGGAAAAATGCATGAGTATATTTTCCTGGAGTCAGAAATACTTGGGGTTAAAGTCTGAGATTCTGTTACATATTTTATTACACATAACCCTGAAAACTTTCATTGGTCCCCTCTGAAAGTCAGCTTTCTTATCTGTTAAATGGAAAAATTGTAGACTAGACCAGCAGGAAGAATATTCTCTCTGAATCACTATTTCCTTTGCTGAATAAAATGATTGAGATTATGGGTTGTTTGGTACCATGTATGAGCAGTCCAAAACATGCTATAAATATTCCAGATTCTAAGAATAACAATGTTATAGAAGCTCAGAAGCACAGTTAAAGAACATTAAGAGAGAAGATATATTAAATGTGTGAGTCATAATTGTAATATCATCAGACGGTGCCCACCAGCCACAATTAACATCCCCGGAATCAGTAAGCTCACTGTTCACCAGGAATCCCACGCCATTAGTGGACGTGTTTCACAGTTTGGAAGGTTTTTTCATATAGAACCAGTCTCTCCCTCCCAAATTGTATTTTTCCTTATTTTATGTGTACTGTATTTATTATTTTACTTTAAAAAAGTTTTGCCTCTAGTTTTCCATTTTAGTTCATTACTTGTACATTATGGGAGTCTGGATTAAAAATAGGATTCCCTCTAGAAATCACAGTTGATTGGATGCTGAATTTGCTGTTTTTGTTTATTACTTTAATAACTATATGAACCATTCTTAGGAGAATAGAAATCATGAAAATTATGTGTTAAACACTCAATATCCTAAACCATCTGCTCTGCCCAGAAGAGGCAAGATTGATGGACAGGACATGAGGAACTATTTTTTTTTCACAAATGAATCCCAAAAGAATAGATTTCCAGTACAAAAATCAGATTCTCCGTAGATTCCTGATGGGACTTGGCAAGTTTGTTTTGCAATGACTATGAGAGCTGAGGGATTTGTTAGGTGGTCATTGAATTTGTCAATCAAAATCTAATACCAATAGATGACTCTTATGATAACACAAAAGGAAAGGGAACAATACTAAAAAATCTTTCAATTATAGAATGTTGCATTAAGTAGCATTTCGAGGATAATTAAGATATACCTAAACTATAAAAATAAGTTTTGTTCTCTGCTCTTAAACACTTTCCTGGCAGAGACCTGAAACCCACATGAATAGTAGATCCACTGATGTGTAAATCTGATTATAAGAAAGATTTTCTTTTGCTGAAATGTCATGAGACATTTTGTCAAGAGTCATGTGGTTCTCTTTAGTTTCTGTTATTTAGACCAAATTATTCACATTGTCTTATTTATTTGTGCACCTCATACTTTTCTATTTGGTAAAAGTATTTTCAGTTGTTTATTTTGTATAAAATCATAGCACAAACCCTAAAATGCAACAGTAGCTAAAAAGGTATAGGTTTATGCTGTAATGGTACTTGGAATATATTTCTAGAAGTTATTGAAAAATTGCATAATAACTATAAAGTTTCAAATTATAATGGATCTTATAAAGTAAAACAATTGAAATTTATGAAATTGTATCTTAAGGTAAAGGGAACAACTGATGGTAGCATAGAGGTGGTAGTGTAGACAAGAAACTTTCTGAGGAAGTCAACTTGAAATGTGAAGAATGAGTCATTTTTAACTAAGTGTGAGTTAGGAGTTGAAACAGTTGAGAGCCCTGTCCTCAGGAACAGGGGATGGCCTGTGACAGGGGTTTGAATTGGACAGAATCGGGACAAAGATAATCACCATTCCAACTTGAAAGTATACTGCTGCTCTGTCTCCAGTGTCATTTCACACATCTTGGGTTCCTTCAGCCTTTCTTGACTTGACAAGACCTCCAGACCTTTCATTGCTATGTTTACTCTTCTCTGTCAATACTCATCTTGTCTTTTTCCCCTTTACCTCTTGATGAGAACATAGTACTATGGTTGTATAAGCATACTCAAAAAATTGGTGCTTCTAGCCCCAAACTAGGAATGAATTAAGTTGCAATTCAAATTCTAAAAAAATAAAATAAAAATACAATAGACTACCATATATTTACTGGAGTAACCATCACTATCACTACTGGCTTCATGATGGAAGAACTATCAAGTTTCTTTATTTTCCTTCCCCTTGATAATATTGTAAAAGGTGAAAAAGAAACAAAGCTGAAAGATTTAGAATCTATGTCAAGTAACTTTAGCCCACATAAACAATATTTTGATTTAGGACAAAAAGTGGCAGAACAAAAGAACTCTTTCATCAGCTTCTACAACCTTTACATCATAAGAGTGTCTTTTTTTTTTTAAAGATCGCCTCTTTCCTTTCCACTTGAAGCTCTTTGGGGACTATTTCTCTTCATAAATAGTTCCCACCCTTGACTGGAATATGTCACCACTGGTGATGAATTATTCCAGGTAGACCAAATGCCAAGTGGCTCCTGGAGGGCTCTGGAGGTTTTAGCGTAATGGATAAAGGGAAATACCTGAAGGGGACAAGGTTGATCCAGTAAATAAATTTGACTGGCATGAAGTATTTAATGTGATGGTTAGCTCTGTGAAGTGAGTGCATCAAATGCATAATGGCATAGCATCCATTTGGGTTTTACTATAACCCTGACAAGCGCCAACCAGGTTGCATAGCATTAAATTGTAAGTGACAAGTTCTGATAGACCTGTCAACTCATGAGAAGGTTTACTTTAAAGCAAGGAGAAAATGCTGCAGGTTGCTTTATTAACAAGGTAATGTTCAGGTAGAGAGCAGAGGAAAGGCAGTGTGATATAGTCAAGGGCTTTGGGATTACCACAGCTGGGTGTGAATTACTGGTGCTGTTAGTGCTGTGTAATCCTTGAGGAAATTACTTCACCTTTCTGAGTTTCAGTTTACTAATGAGAAAAAAGGCAACAACCTATGTATCAGGCTATATAAAGTAAGATGCCAAGAAAACAATCTCTGGCATGAAGATTTGTATTCAGATCTTTCATTGTGGAATATTCTTAGGAAGGGCAACTAAAGGAGAGTGAGGGAATTGTACTGAATTGAGAGAGAAATTTGATGTTTTTTTTCCCCTTCATTTAATCATTTTTGGTAATGACCATTCAGTTTTCAGAGCTCAGGAGAAGGGAAAAAGATAAACATTGCCATAGGCTGTGTTTCTTGGAAATAGAATAGGAGCCGAAACTTCAGTGCCATTTTACTGGTGTGTAGTCTCAGTTTTGCCACCTGTGAGTAATCAAGGGACATGGGTTTTGGTAAAGAAAAAAAAAAGTTAATCTTCAGTCCAACTGTGACTGAGGACTCAGCTCATTTGAAGTGATGGAGAGCAATGCCACATGAATGGAACTTCAAAGCTACCTCATATTAAAGTAAGGGTGCTAGGTTTCGGTCAACTGTTGTGACTGGTCATTGGATGTGGGCTGCCCTTGTGGCTATTACTTTGGACAAAACAGCTGCTCTAGAACAAGTGTAATTTCCAGATGGAATATCAGCCATGCACAATAAGCAAACAACACTCTTGGCAACCAGAAGTGAGTTCTGTAGTTCTAAACAATCTAATTTGGCTCCAACTGGATCCATTAATTTATATAATAAATTTGTGCCATCTGGAACAGATTTCCCTGGATCCTGTTTGGTCACATCCTAGGGACATTTACTAGAGGAAGTTTGGTGTATTTGTTCAGATTTAATGAATATTCTTTATTACTTTTGGTGTGCTAAGGCTATGATAAATAGGAATTAGCTTTCCCTGATGTCTGCATGGTATTTCTATCTATGATAATGTTTTCATGTGATAGGAAAATGTTGATACATTTCCTCTGGTTTCAATTATAGGTGGTTATAGTTAAAGATTTTGCTTTTGATTACTCACATGTTATATAAGAGTGGCAATAGGGCAGATAATAAAGATAAGACAGAATCAAGAGTGCTGAATGCACAAATGCACTATTAAAATTTGATACTGCCTCATACTTCCTCCAAGCCAAGGTGGGCATCCTCACTGTATAATCTACCTTCTGCATTGCTGAAGTTGTACTCCGGAAAACAAATAATATATGAATTATATAAGGAGTTGTGAGCAGGTGACAAACTTCTTCATTCAGCAAAGTATAACTTTGTACATTGTAAGACTAAGGAAGGAACAAATCAATTATCATTTGATAGCCCTATTGTGTGCCAGATTCTGAAGGATATTTTTCCAAATACCATGTTCCATCAACTCTTCATAACCACTTTGTGAAGTGAAAGTTATATTTAATTTAATGGGAATATAAGAGCCTTGGAGGCTTTTACTGTGACCTCAAGAATGTTTTATTCAAGTTCAGTACTATCAAAATATAAAAACTTGTACCTTTTTCTCTCCACGGAACCTTTTCCGTATCTTATTTTGTGTGAACAATGTTTATAAATTGTGATAACTTTCAATATTAGAAAACACGCCACTACTAACAGATGTAATGTTTAGCCAGTCATACTCGCAAATAGGTCTAATTTCATAAATTAATTGAGTAGGTATGAACTACATGACACAAATAGATGCTTGTATTTCCCTTGATCACTCTGCTGTGGTTTGAGAACACAGTTTTTCTTTAGTGTACTGTGATTCCCCAACCCTGCCACTCTCTGCTTATTTTGCTAGTCTTATTTTTTTTTCATTTTTTTATTTTTTCTATTTTTTGAGTAAACAAAGATGTGTTTAAATTCTAACTCGGTGATAAGCACTTTCCAAGGCTATAAACTTTAGTAAGGAAGAATACAATTAGCAGTGGGAGGCAAAATTCTCAGACTGCATGTACTGGCCTTTCTGAGGAAGTGAGGCTTGAACTGAGACTTGATGATGGGTGGAAACAAGGATGCAAAGATCCAGGAAGAGCACTCTAGATTTAGGTGACAAGTGTGAAAGTCTTGTGATAAGAATGACTTTCTGATACATCCTTTGAAGGCCAGTGTGTCTGAGGCATATTTATAGAGCAAGGTTAGATAAAAGGTAGGGTTAGGAATATAGAAAATGTACAAATCATTGTTTGGAAACATTGGAATATTTTAAGCATGAGGACAAAATTAAACAATTAATTTCTTTAAAAACATCCTTCTAGTTGTTAAGAAGCATGCGTAAGGAGTCCAGGTGAAAGTTTACTGACATAATCCAGCTACGGCTTTGGCTAAAACAGAACATACACAAATAGGAAGAATACAATACATTTTAGAATTAGAAGACTTTCTGATGACTGGAATAAAAAAGTTCATTTTATAAAGTATAAGGCAAAATAATTTGCATTAGTGTAGCAAATGGGAACTTAAGGTGCCATCTGTAATAGGTATTTCCAGTTTGTGCTGGATGAGTCTAAAGACTGGAGTCTCATCCAGTTTGAGAACAATTGCTGTGCGGAATACACACTTGCTATCCCAAGACGGAAGAAGAAAGGGAGAATAGAATTTGGAGCCCCCATGTACATCAGTCCTCTCGGGGTGAGATGAGTGGAGAGGGGTGGTTCCCTTGGCAAAGAAAGTACTTGGCAGAAGTCCAAGTATGAGTGTAACCAAAGGGGATCTATGTGATATGGTCATAAATATATAGTGAATATTTAAAATCAAACCATTATTAAAGACGTGTTGCTATTAATCTCCTTTAAATTACTATTCCTCCTCTCAAACACTTCTTCCATCATTCTTGCCCTTTTCTAAAGTAGTTCTGGAAGCCTCCTTTCATAATTGGCTTTATGAGCTGTGATAAAAAACACGATGAATGCTACTGCCAAGTGCCATCCAATGGAAAAGTAGGCTCATAAATAATCGCTGCAGGTAACAGGAAGTGGGGAGATAGATCTTTCTTAAAGGGGAAGGGAAGTGAGAGATTAAAGGGAAGGCGGAGGGACAAGAGCAGAAGGGATTAAAAAAGAATTAAGATGTGTTTTGCAAATTCACCAACTGCACATGAAGGATATTAATATCATATAATGAAAATATGTGCTAATAAAAAATTACAGTGTGTCCTCATCTGCCTTGTTCATCTGATGTGGCACCATGCGACTTCCAGTTCTTCTCTAAAGTTAAAATAAACAAGAAAGGAAAATTTTTGAATTCATAATTAATTCAAAACATAGAAGCAGTCATGACAGCATGACTAAAAACATATAAAAACGAACTTCAAGAAGTGCTTAGGAAACTGGTAGTGATGATGAGATAAATGTGTCCAAAGTGAGGGGTCATAACTTGAGGGTTTTAATGGCAATGTGTATTTTACTGTAATTTAAAAAAAATAAAACATTTTCCAAAGTTTTCACATGCAGACAAGTTGAGGAAGAGTTACCCATGTGGAGAGTAGATAGTGGAAGAAACAAGCAAGATTATACTGGACAGGAAATAGAGTATGTCATATCTTTAAATAAAAAAAGGAGAAGTGTTAAAAAATGCCAAGAATGGAAAAAAATTACAAGAATGCTAGGTTTTAGAACATAGTTATAAATTTCAGGATGTAATTTGTTAATTGGGAACATAAATATTCCTGTAGTTATGGAAGACTAATTTTTTCTAAGTATGAGGACACTACGGTTAAACAGCCATCATAATACTTTTATTTGAAAAGTAACAATTGCATATACCTATGAGGCAAAATGCACTATTTCTTTGCATTATTTCATTTTGGGAATGTAAAATGGAACTAACATATTCATCACTTCTTATATTTACTGTTACTTTGTGATGAGAACATTTAAAATCTCTTTTATCATTTAAAAAATGTTATTATTAACTATAGCCATGATATGATATTACCTAAGTCTTGAACAATGGATTAATGGATATAAAAAGGTGGATGAATAATCACTGTTTTTTTTATAGCTTAAATTAGGCTAGTTGTGAGGCATAATGAAAAGAGTTCTTTGCCAGTACAACCAAGTATGGGGTCAGGATAAAATTGTTATTTCTCAGTATCTGTGAATATCTTACTTTCTTATTGTTGGGATACAATATCTGACACACATGAGATAGAGGGGAGGTTTATATTGGCTAACAGTTTGTACAGGTTTCAGTTCCTAGTTGGCTAGTTCTAAGGCAGGGTGGCATGGCAGTGGGGCTTTGTAGAGGAGAAATAGTCCATAGCATGGTAGACAGAAAGCAGATATGTATATATTCTTTCAGGTCATGCACACTTACCAGGCTTCATTTCTTAACATTGCACTCATCACTAAGTCCATCAGTGGACTAATACGGTGATGAATATCACATATCCTTGATCCATTTACACCCCAAAAGCCCTATCTATGAGTGCACAAGAGATTGGGGAACATCTAGGTATAAACCATAATAATGAGGTTCATAAACAATTAAAAAAGATGGACTACAGCCTACATAGGTTGGTATTACATCAAAAATTCTGAAGGGAGACAATGATAGATAAGGCATAAAAAATTTACTTACTGTATTAGGGAAAATTGGTTATAATTAGACGTGTTACAAAGTCCAAGCTTAACAAACAGGAGAGGGAGACTTTTTATTATAGTTGCTCATATGGGACTTATGTGACTACAGATGACAATTATAAACTCTGGAAAAATTTATTCTAACAGCTACTCTTTTTTATTTTTTAAAATTGCAAAACAGAAAAAAGGATAGACATGATACAGAATTTTAAAAAAAGTAAGAAATCATCACTTATTAATATATTACATATTGTTATCTTAAAAGTAGTTGTTCAAGTTACAAAATCAAAGCACAAAAAATGAACAAACAGTGACAGCACAAACTATTCTGTTTGATGAACTAACAAAATGTTAGTACTATGGTTTACTATCTTTCACACTTACACACATAAAGTTATATGCATATACCTACAAGTTGTTCTTTCCTTTTGAGCACTTTCTTCCCCTTTAATTATTAAAATATCTCTTGTACATTTTGAACACACTGGAAAAGTAAGTTGTCATGATTCTCAAGAGTCTAACATTCTTATGTAAATGCAAAAATAACAATAAAAATTTAAATACTAAAATAAGCAAAATAATCATGAAGAATAATAATAAATTTGAAGAACTTCCATTGTCTGACATTAATAATGATGTGTAAAGTTATTGTAATCAAGACTCATATCACATTGGTATAAAAATGGAATTTAGATTAATGGAGTGAATATGAGTTTACAGAGTATAATTGTATGTTCAACTGATCTTTGACAAATGCACAAAAGTTGATTAAAGATAAATTTTTTTTTAAAAAATGGTGCAAGAATAATTAGAATGTTATATAAAAAATGCACTTCCACTATACTGTTCTACACTATACAAAAATTAAATCTAAAATCTTAAAGTATTAGAATTTTACATGAAAACAGAAAAATAATCTTGGAACTGAGGGAAAGTATTTCATTGCAATTATGGGAGTTTGGATACCTATAGCACAAGAAGTTTATAAAATAAATTTGACAAAAATTTTAGAATTCTGATAAATAATACACAATTAAAAGTAGACAGGTCACAAATTAGAATATTGTATCAATCATTTGTCTTTTGCAGGGAAAACATACCTAACAAACACGTCTTGAAGAAAAGGTTAATATGCTGCGGTGTAAGGTTCGGCTGTTTCAGCCCATGATCAGATGGAGCCAGCACAGAAACTCGAATGCAGAGGGCATGGCAGAGGAAAGCGCCTCATCCCATGGCAGCCTGGAAGCAGAGAGCAAGAAAAGACACAGAGGAGAGGGCCAGCCATCACATATAGTTCCTAAGGTTGGACCTTCAGGACCCACCAAAATCTATCTAGAAGTGGACTTTACCAATCTCTTCAGTGCCTTTAGCCAGTCAGGCTAAAAATAAAAATTAACTGTCACAAACAGATTCACACAAAATTTTTCTGGCAAAAATCTGATATCCAGAATATAAAGAATTCCTATAACTCATAAAAATCAAGTAACACAATTAAATAGTCAGAATGACTTGACTTTACATCCTAAAATTACAACAATGACATTTGAGTGACCAAAACCCATTAAAAGTTTTCAACATTAATCATTAAAGCAATGAAAACTATAGCCACATACGCATATCCACTTAAATGGTTAAGAAGAAAGCAAAAAAATATTTGAAACAAAATAAATCAAAACATCTATCAATACTAAATGTCACTGAGACTGTGGAACAATTGGAACATTCATATGTTGCTTATGGGAATATAAAACGGTACCATCCTTTTGGGAATAGTTTTGGATTTTTTTCCTTTATGAAACCAAACATAATGTTCCCCTGATTATATATATATATATATATATATATATATATATATATATATATATATATATATATAAAATCTCCAGTGTGGTTAGGACTTGTGCAAATGATGGCATAGCCACTTCCTTGATTTGGCTTCAATTAAAAGGTTTAATCTAATCTACTAGTTAACAGCCTCTGATAGTTTTGAACAATTTAGCTGCCATGTTGTGAGTTGACTAGCTGGTTAAGAGTTGTAGGAATATTTTAGCAGCTAAGAGTAGCCTCTGGATGACAGCCAGCAAGAAACTAAGGATTAAGTTTCACTATGCCAGGGAAATGAAATTTATCAACAGCTGAGTGAGCTTGATGAAAGACCCCAACTTCTAGATGAAGACACGGCTCCATGGGTCAGTCTTCTGAGACCCCATGAGGAGAACTCACTTGCACTCTGCCAGACTTCAGATCCATGGAAATAGTAGAACTATAAAAGGGTGTTCTTTTAAGTCACTAGATATGTGATAATTTTTCACATGGCAATAGAAAACTAATGCACATTTTCCATATATCATCCTACTTTTGCTGAAATTTATTCAATACTTTTCATCTATAGATCCTTTGAACTCTTCTTTCTTTTTCATCTTGATTTCTCTAACAGTGTGACACAAAAGTTGTAAATCTTGTGTGATGTGTCTACAGAGAAGGAAGAAGTGAAGTATTTCATCATGTTGTAATCAATCATAGAATCCATAAAGTCCAAGTTCCAGGTTTGCAAATCATAGTGGCCTTGGTTCCAGTTACCATACACCCTAAAAGTGGGTCTAATTTATGTTCTACCCCAAACAAGACCATGTAATTAATCTGATCTCTTACCAAAGATACGGTGTTATGTTGTCTTTCTGGTCTCATCACATCATTTTTTCCCTCCAATTTTGGAGCTCATTTGCTTATTGCCAACATGGAGGTGCAATTTCTCTGGTTTCTCTTTTAGATCTTTGAATTTATTGATGCATTAGAAAATCTTGAACATATGTAGAAATGTTTCCAAAACTTGTATTCATTATAATAAGCAAGCATTTTGTTCATGAAAATTGAAATAGAGGCAAATGAGATTTAAGAGAGGATTCAAAAATGATTTTTTTCACATGTACAGATTAAACTGATATTCTTAACTTATTTCTCTGAGTTATTCAACTTCCACTTTTCAATGTAGGGCTTGGTTGAGCAAATGAATACCAATTTCTGACATGAACAAAAGATCATAAATCAAAATCTTTTAGAAAAGAGCTATGATCACTAATTTCCTACCTTTAATCAAGACTTTTGTTCAAGATCATCTTTAAGCACCAGTTCCCATTTGGCCAGATTTCAACGAGATTCATATGATTTGTTCATATGGCAGCTAATTTAGGGAATGGACTTAACAGGAACTTTGAAGGGCTGCATGATATGATGGTTCAGGTAAGGGAGTTTAGTATAGAAACTATGAATCTGGAAGCTTACTTTGGTTCTCTCATTTATCTATACATCTGTTTTTCTGGTGCTGGGCATTGAGCCCAGGGCTTTTGCCCTGAGGTACATTCCCAGACATTTTATTTTTCATTTTGAGACAAACTCTTTATGTCCCAACATAAGGTGCTCAGGTGGGGCCTAAAGTTGTGATCCTAGAGTGCTGGTATTAAAGGCATGGACCATCATGACCGAATTAATCCATACATTTTTTATGGAAGAAGGAATGCATATCTAATTTATGTATTTAAAAAGTTCCTTGATCATGCCTTTTTTAAACCAAAAGAACCATAATCTGAAATCAGTTCTGTGTAGCTAGTTTGTTAAGTCTAGGCTGGGAATATAAGCATTAACTTTCTTAGAAAATCAAGCAGTGTACGTAAAAAAACAAAACAAAACAAAACAAAAAAAAACCTACTTTTCAAAAAAGTCCAGTAAGGATGTAGAAGGCAGAATTCTAAGATGGTCTTACAAGTTTTTTGACACATCATGTGCACATATCTTCTAATTATTAAAAATGAGATTGATATAGGCAATTCTTTGAAGGAAAACTTTAGAAACTTTTAAGACTTGGACCAGGTGATTTTTCAATTGGCGTATTATTTAGGTAGCCCTAACCTAATCACATAAACCCCTAGAAGTACAGCATTTTCTCTAGCTGATTTTAGAAGTGAAAGTTGAAGAGATGTATATCAGATGTTCTGGAAGAAAATAAATGTTCATGCTGGAAACATTCCAGGGCACCATAAAAGGAAACAATAGACAACCTCTAGAATATCATAGGTGTTCAGTCAAAAAGAAGAAAAATAATGAGGTTCTTCGACTTACTGCTGCAGCAAAATGAATTCTACTAATAACAGTAGTGAAGCTGAAATGGAGTCTGTTCCTTGATACAACAGAAACTTCTGGACAACACCTACATTTTAACTTACTGGGGTCCTGAGCAGAGATCTAGGAATACTGTGCATAGAGTTTTGATATTCAGAAATATCAAATGATAAGTATTGTTTTAATCCACCAGACTTACAGTAATTTGTAATACAATAATAGAAAAAGAATTGTAGATGATATCAAATTAGTGGAAATTGACCTAAGAACTTTGAGCACTGACTTGGTTTATGTCATGATAGAAAAGTGGAGAATGAATGAAGTCAATGATGAAAGACCATCAGATAACGGCAAGATTCCAGGTTGGAGATTCTGCTTTGTCTTATAATTTTTAAAGTTATAGAGAAATGCTAGAACTGCTGGTGGGTTATTTCAAAAGTGATTCCTCAACATTTTGCATATTACTAAACTTTATGAGTTACTCTTATCTGCCATTTAATGAGTCTGAATAATAACTTCACTATTCTCATTGTTTTAAAGATCAGTTGAATAAACATAGTCATGATTAATTCTAACAAATGAGGAAACAGTATTTAAAAGTCTGATGACTGCATGCAACCTTTTGACAGTTCTGGATGGAGATTAAGTGAGTTTTAATTACAGTGACAGATTCTAAAATTTATGAGAATGTATATTGTTTCTTTCTTCAAAAGACTCATTTTAAATTTTATTCACTTATTTACTATACATTACTATATATTTATTATTCTATTTACTTATCAACAGTTTTCATTTTTGTTAAAGAAATTCCAACTAGATATTTTTAAATGGCTGGTGTTGAAAACCGTCTTAGTCATTTTCCCCTGGCTGGGAGAAAATCTCTGACATCCACAATTTACAGGAGAAGAAGGTCATTTTGACTCATGGGTTTTAGAGGACTCAGTCCATTTCTGGCTGAGGGTTCTAAGACAGAAAGGGTACTGTGGAAGGGACAGGTAGAGAGGAAAGCCCTTGAGGTTAAGGCAGGTAGAAATTGGAGAGCAAGGGCAGAGAAGCAAAGGGAGACACACCCTTCCCGGTCACCCTCCCCACCCCATGACTCACCTCCTTCCACCAGCCTCTGCCTTCCAGCAGCATATTCAGCTATGGATTCTTAAGTGGATTAATCAAGTGATGAGTTTAGATCCTCATATTGTAATCACTTTGCAAAAGCCCCATCTCTGAACACAAGGGCCTTTTGGGAGACATCTTAATCTAAATTATAATAAGAGCAGTATTAATATCTAACAAAAAGTCTTAGAAAGTATATGACTAACTTTTTAAATATGCTTTTCCACACTATTTTTTTACAAACATACAAACTTCTCACTTTAAATTTTGATTCTGCCAATATCTTGGTTTCCATTTTTCTGCCTAAAATGACTTTAATTTATTCATCCAATATAATTTTGCTTATTCTTCAAAAGTTACTTCTTTTTGATGCCTTTCACAAAAAATGAGTCTCTACCTTTTCATCACTTCCACTTTCATTCTTCTTTAATACATTTAGCTCTTGTTATGCTTCACTCTATTATATTTTGAGTTGAAAGAAGAAAACACTGTCACATGTGCATCTTTATTTAAAAGCCTTTTGGATGTATTGGGTAAATATCATGGATACACTAATTTTGTAAAATAAATAGAAGAGTGAGAAGAATGAACCAAGTTTGATTTATTTATTCTAAAATAATGGCCATAATAATAACCACACTTGTATGTTATTAAAATTGAAATTTGTCATTTTAATCTCTTACATATACTATCAACATGATATCACTTTCTATTTGATTACAAAGATGATAACTTTGGTTACTAGGTTAAGCTATATTTGTTAAATTTTTGCACAGTAAAATTACTACTCACCTTCACCATATAATACCCTTTAAAGGAAGTTGCTATGTGCCCCTCAAACCTAAAACATGGGACATTATGTTTAGGGGAAAATATCTTCATTAATTATTTATCTCTGTGACCTTTCTCTTAAAAACTCAAACTCCAAGATAACCATTAGAATATCTGCCACCAGTTGAAGGACAACTGTATACAATAACCCATTAATAGTTTTTGGAAGGGTTAAAATCATCCACAAAAATTTAAACATTGAAATTTTCAAAATCTACTGGTTTTTGGTGTTTATAAACACTAAATACATATTTAGTGTTTAAATAAATATTAAAAATGTAAAAAAAATTAAAGGCTGAAAAACTGCCATGATTACAGGAACCTAAAGAAATACCATAATTGGAGATAATATGGTAACCTAGATGAGACTGTACAACATGACAAAGACGTTAAATTTAAAAAGAATGGGGGTTTACCTAATAATCATGTGTTAATATTAGTTAATATTAGTTTTAATTATAATGTGTTCTATGCAAATAAAAGGTTAACAATAGGGATGATGGGGGTGGCAATACATAGCAGTGTGTGCACCATCTTTGTCACTCTTCTGTTGATCTAAAGCTATTCTAGATAAAAGATTATAGTCAAGAGAAAGAGAATGCAATTCACAGAGTAGGAGAAAACAGGTGGCAGAGCGTGTGTAGCACCTACAAGGCCCTGTGTTCAATTACTAGCACTCAAAAGTGAATAACAAAATAAAAATACATTTTAAATAAAATGTTCCTATCCAAAATAGTCAAAAACCACTTGAAACTCAATGATAAGAAAATGAAAAGCTTCATTAAAAATGGGCAAAGAACATTAACAGGCAATTGGCGAAGATGTAGAGACAGAAAATGAGAAATGGGAAAAATATTCAACATCACATTTTATTAGGGGATTGTGACATAAAACAATATCACTACATACCAATTTTAATGGGCAAAGCCAGAATATTGGCAACATCAAATTCTGATAAGGATGTAGAACAATAGGGATTTTTATTCACTTTTGGTGGTAATAGAACATGATACAGTTACCTTAGAAAACAGTTTGACAGTTTCTTACAACATAAAATATACCCTTTATTTGTTTCAGCAGTAGCATTCCTTGCATTAATCCTGAACTGAAAACCTGTGTCTACAAAATCTTGCACACAAATGTATACAGGTTTTAAAAAATATTTAATTAATTTATTTATTTGTGAAACTATCAAAATTTTAAAGCAACAGAGAGAAGTTTTTCAGTTATTGACTAGGTAAAAATATGATACATCCAAGCAATGTGTTATTCAGCAGTAAAAAGAAATTAGCTATTAAATCATGAAAATGAGGGCCGGGATATAGCTGAGCTGTCCAGGGCCTGACTGGCAAGCATGATTTCATGAATTTGATCCCCTGTACCAAGAACAAAAACAAAAAACTCATGAAAACAAAAAGCATATTACTAAGTGAAAGAAGTCAAACTGAAAAGGTTTCAGAATGTAGATTTCAATAATATGATAGTTTGGAAAACTCAAAACTATGCAGACAGCGAGATTATCAGTGTTTGCCTTGGTACAGGAGGAGTATGGGTTTTAATAAGGAATTTTAGATGTGAAACTATAGTGTTTGATGTTACAATGATGTATACAGGTGATTTTGCAGGTCACTCTGTCAATAAACTATTAAAAGTGAGTGCTACTGAAACTATGGACTTTAGATGATAATGATGCCAGTACAGGTTCATAGATTGTTATCATAACAAATGTATGATCGTTCATTTGGGATATTGATAACAAGGGAGATTGTGTGACTAAGTGTGGGCACACAAGTGAGGTTCAGTACTTTCTCCTCAGTTTTCCTGGAAATCTAAGACTCCTCCAAAACAAAATCTGTAAGAATGATGAAAAGAAAAAGGAGTGTGATCTATTTTTTAAAAAACAGAACCTCTGCAAATTCTAATAATGTGGCTTACAGAGACACTGGCAAGAAGGGAGAGTAGGAGGGGAGAATGAAGACAAAGAAGAGAGGGAAGGGAAGATTGTGACTCTGTAAAAGCCCAGGAAGATGTATGTTTACATTCTAATTTTTTTATTTTAAAGAGAATTTTAAAAAACATAGAATTTCAAAACAAGATGATAGGAAATTAACAATGGTTATCATATTGCATATTGTTGTCTTCAAAATAGTTACTCAGATTACCAGATATAGGCATGCAAATTTGAACAATATAAGCACTAAGTGTTCATTTCATTGAACTAACAGAACGAGTAGTAAAATTATCTTATATATCATATATATGTGTATATATATATATATATATATATATATATATATATATATACTATTCTCCTTTCTCTCTATCCCAGTTGTTTTTCCTTTTAAATATTTTCTTTCTCTTTCAAAATATCTTTGGTACCTTTTGGATCTTATTTACTCTTTCAATTTTTTACATTAGGGAGACAATCTGATGTTTACACATGCAAGTCTGATTTACTTCACTCATAAGTATGGTCTCCAGTTGTATCCATTTGCTATAAAAGCTCTAAGTTTACCTTTCATTATAGCTGGATAGTACTCCATTGTATAAAAATACTGCATCTTTTTATTTATTCCTTGTTTGTTCGAAGTTGCTTGCAAGATTTAGCAAATTGTGCTGCTATAAACATTGGTGTACATACATTGCTGTAGTATGATGTTTTCAATTTTTCTGCAAAAATACCCAGAAGAGGAATAGCTGGATCCAAAGGGACTTTTGATACTATTTTTTTGAGAAATCTCCACAATGATTTCCACAGTGGTTGAACCAATCTACACTCCATCAACAGTGTAGAAGGGTTCCTTTCTCCCCACAGCCCCAAGAATTTGTTTTTGGATGATATTTTGATGATAGCCATTCTTTCTGGGTGAGATGGAAGCACAATGTTTTTTATAATTTGCATTTCTTGAATGACTAGTGATGCTGAACTTTTTTTGATATATTTATTTGTCATTTGTATTTCATCAGAGAAGTGTGTATCCATCCTGGTTGCCCATTTAGAGATTGAGTCTTTGAGTTTTGGGACATCATTTTTTATTCTTGATATATTCTAGATAGAAGTCTTTTGCTGGCTAAAATTTTTTCCCAATTTGTGAGTTTTCTTTTTATTCTGTTGATGATTTGTTTTGATGTGTAAATACTTTTTAATAAGATGAGATACCAGTTGTTGATTCTTTGAAGTATTTTCCATACAGTTTGGTTTTTGTTCATAAACTTTCTGCCTACCCATATGTCTTCAAGATTTCTGCCTTCTTTATTTTCTTGTAGATTTAGTATTTTGTTTTAATATTTAGATTTTTGATCCATTTTGACATTAGTTTAGTGCATGTTGATAGTTTTAGTCTGCAGCTAGTGGAAAGCCAACTTGTTCAGCAACATTTTTAAGGAGGCCATCTTTAACAGTGAACATGTTTCATACCTTTTTTAAAAATAAGGTGACTAACTGTATTTGCAGTTATGTCTGCCTCTTCTGTTATGTTCCACTGATCCTCAGGTCTGTGTTTTTCCCAGCACCATGCTGATTTTATCACAGTAGCTTTGTAGTATAGTTTCAAATCAGGGATTGTGCTGCCTCTGGTCTTGCAATTTTTTGCTCAAGATTGCCTTTGCTATTCTCTCTTTTAGTTCTGCATTACTTTAGGATATTTTGATCAGGATCACATTAAATCTGTATAACAGTTTTTGGGGTATGACCATTTTCACAATGTTGGTTCTTCCTATCTAAGATCAAGGAATATCTTTCCATCTTCTGAGATCCTTTGATTTTTTTTCCCAGAATACTATCAGTTTTAATCAATAGATATTTTGCATTCTTTGTTAGATTTCTTCCTAAGTATTTCATTTTTTGGATGTTATTATAAAGGATATAGTTTCCCTAATTTCTCTTTCAATGACTTTGTTATTTGTATACAGGAGTGCTATTAAATTTGAGTGTTGACTATATATCTAGCTATGCTAACTATTGATTTTGTACTTTAGACCATAAGAGCAAATTCTATAGTATATAACAGAGCCAGTCATAAATAGGGGTTTGTATGCAAAGTATGACCCGTTGTTAGAGTCCATTGCTGAGTCTTTGGTGCTTTGCATGCTGGCTAACCATCCTGAGGTATAGGGGACTGGACCAGGCACCTGGGTCCCTCCAGGCTGAGGTTCCCAGGATGGTTGAGAGTTGATGGGTAGGGTTTCTCCCCTCCCATGTAGCTTACTGAGGTTCCTGGGGTGGTGCAGAGGTGAAAGATGGGATTTGTATCCATGCACAACTCACTGAAGTTTCCCTGATGGCAGAGATGCCATAAGCAGGGTTTCTCCTCTACTGTGTGGTTAACTGAGTTTTGTGTTAATTTTTAAGAAAACCTTTGATGGAGTAAGAAACGCTAATGTTTTAGAAATAGAAAAATCTATAGAATAAAGACACAAAGAAGAACTATTTTTGTATAACTATATAAAGCATGTGTCTAAAGCTAAGAATTACTACAAGAGTCAAAAATTTAAAATCTACAAAGATTGTGAGGTAAAAAATTATAGTAAAATAAGGTTGATCTCTTGTTGAAATACAGTATGATTTAGTAATATTTGCATAGCCTAAGAGTACAATGGTGATGAACTCTACAGTAGACAATACTGGGCTAGCCTTTATATTCATCCATTACTCAGTAGTTAACTCACTCAGAGCAACTTCTGTCTTGCAAACTCCATTCATTATGTCATTTTTATCTGTCATATCATTTTACTGTGCCTTTTCTGTTTAGGTGTTTTTAGATACACAATCAGCATTGTGTCACAGTCACCTACAGTAATGAGTAGTGTAACATACTACACAGACTTCTAGTCGTGCAACTACAATTTATATCATAACCTCAGTCACAATGTAGCCTCAGTGTGTGAGAGACTCCACCATCTACATGTGTGTAAGTTTATGATGTCTGCACAATGACAAAATTGCCTAATGATGTATTTCCAGAACAAATCTGTATTGCTGGCAAATACATGACAGTGTGAATGCTTTACGTAGTGCAAAATGGTGTGCCCTTCAATTCATTCTTCAGTAATGCTTAAAGGCAGACCAGGTGCATATTTACATTCAACTAATTATGAATATCCTTAATTATCTCAGAAAAACTATTTGTGAAGAATGATGAGACATAGTACAGTGAGAAATGAGGGTATTCTATCAAGTTTAGGTCACAAAGTTAATTTATTCACATGAAATAGTCAGCATCATTGGGAGAAATGAAAATTAAGACCACACTGAGATTCCATCTTACTCCAGAAAGAATGGTCAGGATAAAGAAAACCATCAATAACAAATGCCGGAGAGGCTGTGGGGGAAAAGGAGCTCTTCTGCACTGTTGGTGGGAGAGTAGACTGGTGCAACCACTGTGGAAATCAGTATGGAGGTTCCTCAAAAAGCTGAGATTGGAAAGCCTAGTTGACTCAGCTATTCCACTTCTGGGCATATTCCCAGAAGAACTGAAAACATCACACCACAGTGATATATGTGCACTCATGTTTATAACAGCACAATTTGTAATAGCTGAATCTTAGAAACAATACAAATGCCCATCAACTGAAGAATGATTAAAAAAGATGTGGTATTTTTATACAAAGGAATAGTACTCAACTATAAAGAAAGACTACATTGAGGCTTTTATAGGTAAATGGATGTGACTTGAGACCATATTCATAAGTGAAATAAATCAAACTCACATGTGTAAATAACATATTGTCTCCCTAGTGTAAGAAACTGAAAGAGTAAGATCGATCCAAAACCTTCAATATATATTGTGAAAGGGCAAGAAACTGCTCAAAGAGGAAAAAATAGGTAGGGAAAGTGATAAAATAAGCAAGAGAGAAGAAAAAAGATATAAATTTGTGCATATACACTTAAGATTATTAAGATGATTGTACTACTAATTCTGTTAGTTCTTGGAACAAAACAGTTAACATGCATAGGATTAGACCAATATTGCATGACTATATCTGGTAATTCGAGCAAGTCTTTCAAAGATAACTATTCAAAACAACAAAATTGTTTTGAAAGCCTACATTGTTATTGTTTTGGGCTCTTTGTTATAGTTATTGATTTGATACTTGCTCCTTATTTTTCTTGTACTTTGTTTTGTTTTGTTTTATTATTCCCTCTTATACAGAAAGGATATATGTACATGCTAGGCTTATATATGCCTAGAATTTCACCTAAAGAGTTTACAAGGATTTTAGTATATCTGATGGTATGAACAGCTACATTGAAGAAAATGAGACATCATGATAGCTATTGTAGATTTTGTATGATTTTTCTTTGAAAGCTAATAATGCTTTTATCCTTCATTTTGGTTGGTTTTAATGTGTTCAATTATTTGATTTAATATGTGTGCAGGTATGGACAGCTATTTTGAAGAAAACAAGAGAAATTATGGTAGCCATTATTGATTTCCTATTCTCTGGTTTTGAAGACTCCTAATGCTCTCATTCTTTTGTTTTGATTGCTTTTATACTATTTTGTTTTGTATTAACTTATTGTATGTGAAGGTATAGACAACTATTTTGAGGAAAACAAGAGACATTATGGTAGCGACTGTTGATTTCCTATTGTCTTGAAGTCCTGTGTTACTTGCATTATTTACTCTGATCTGTTTTCTTCTGTTTTGTTTTATTATTTTTAAAAATAAAAAAAGAAATAGTAGTGACTTTTTGTAATATTTATCTCATCTTACTAAAAAGCTTTTACATAGCAAAGAAATCATCAGCAAAGTGAATAGACAACAGAGTGGAAAAAAGTTTTAGCCAGTTGTTCCTCAGCTAAAGGGCTAATATCTAGACTATATATAGAACTCTAAAAACACCATCCTGCCCCCAAATGTAAAGACCCAATTGAACATTGGGCATTGGAGCTGAATGAACACTTCTCAGAAGTAGAAATGGCAAGTAAATACATGAAAAAATGTTCAACATTATTGGTCATTCCAGTGATGCAAATTAATGCAATATCGATATTCCCCCCTCCAGAAAGGATGGCTATTATCAAGAAATCAACCCCTCCCTATTGTTGGAGAGACTGTAGACTGGTGCAACTACTGAGACAATCAGTGTGAAGATTTCTCAAAAAACTAAAACTAGAGGTTCCATTTGACCCATTCCCCTTTTTGGTGTCTTCCCAAGAGAATGAAAAACATCATACCACAGTGTTGGATGTTCGCCCTTGTTTACAGCAGCACAGTTTGTAATAGCTAAATCTTGGAAACAATCCAAATGCCCATCAACTGATGAAGGGATAGAAAAAGATGTTAGTTTTACATAAAGAAGGATAAACTTGAGACAGTTATAGCTAAATGAATGGACTCTGAAATCATATACTTAAGTGAAATAAATCAAACACACATGTAAATATCACATTGTTCCCCTGGTGTGAGAAACTGAAAGTGCAAATCAGAAGCAAAATATGTAACAGATACTGTGAAATAGGAAGAAATTGTTCAAAAGCAAAGGGAAATAAGGGGGTGAGGAAGGAAAGGAGAAGAAAAAAATTAATAGTGCTGGAAAAGCTTTATTATCTGAAGGAATAGTTTATAATTTGAATAATTGCATAGTTATTTTCATCTCTATAAGCCTTAGTACCATCTATGTAAAATATGAATGATTATAGTAACTCTGCTGAGTGTTGCTGGGTTAATCTAAGACATTATGCACATGAAAGTTTTTAAAATACAAAATAAAAGCAGAATCATTATTGAAAATTAGGCTGTTTTCTTTTTCTATGTTGCTTTTATTGAACCTGTGCTGTATGTCTCAAAATAATAGTATCAGTACATTTTATCCTGAAACACTTTGTTAATAAAAGGCATAAATTGTCATAACCAATAAAAAGAAAGATAATATACTTTTCATTGCACTATCTCAGTACCCTTCCTTTCAGATAGCTACTATCTTGATTTTCTTCAACTCATCTAATAATCACAGGAAATAACATGCCCTTGAATTATCTTGAATACACAGAGTGTTGGGCATTCTAAATAATGTATGTTGTACAAATGAATGTCACATGCTTTTTTTCTTTTGGTGCAGTTAATATAGAAAAAAAAGATTTCCTAATAGTTACCATGGTAAAACAAATGAATTAATTTTTAGTACACTAAACTAGTAACTAAAAAATGATGAAAAGCAGTTTTAATTATTGATTTTAAGGAAAAAACATGTACTTATAATTAATATTCCTTGACCTTTCTACAGTTTTTCTATATTGATTTTTTTAAAAACACGAATCCTGGTGACTGTAGCCAATAGTTTAGTGGAATCAGGATTTGGGAGTAATGAATACGTAATTGTTGCATGTTTTCTCAAGCCTAATCAGAGTCCCCAGTCCCCATTCACTTTCTGTATCCATAAATCTGAACCCCCGTATTTTCCAGCATGCCTAGGAGCTAAGACTAAGAGAAAAATAAATTGACTTGTGTAGAATTAGAGAATATGGTGGATCTGAATCAACATTATTTGTCCCTTTGAAGGAATGTCCTATTCGGATCTTCTATTCCAAGCACCTATTTTCTTTGGTAATCTGTCCTACTCCTAAAGAATGCCCAGGGAACACCTCTCTCAAACTATGGTGCTAGATAAACTGTTTTCTAACAACTTTAGAAGTTGGCATATCTTCTCTGCCATCAATATTGAAAGCCTTGCAAGTAATCTTGTGAACGCATTTTCTTCTCTGCTTCACACATTTATGAATTTTGTTTTCACAGAAATTTCTTCAAATGCCTGCTTTGTACCACATGCTTTACCAACAGGTAATAAAGATAAAAGCGACAGGGCGTGTGTGTTCAAGGCGCACACACTGTGTTAGCAGTGACTGACATGGAGGAAACTGAAGTACAAGATAATATGTTCAGTGGCAGAAATAAAGAGATAATCCTTTCCATTACTGGTAGAAATAACACTGAGGAATTATCAAATGTTTTTCTTCATGTGGGATAGAGGCAACACATGTGGTTCTTCAAACTGCACTAGAAGGTTCACTGCTTTGGGGGCGACTCAACTAGGAATTCCAGTGGCATCTTGGAGTAACAAATATGTAAACAGAAGAAAAATTTGGACTCATTATGGGATACTAGGGAAGATTAAAGAATGAGAGAGAAAGAATGAGAGGGAGAAAATTGGGAAGGATATTTAGTGTTCACCTTGTCTGTCTTGTTGTTGAATGAGAGAGAACTACTGAAAGAAGTATTGGTGGTTAATTTGCCCAAATAGGGCTTGCAACCCCTCTCCCTGATAACCCTGTCATCTGAATTACTTTGCTTTTCTACACGGCATTCATAAATTTTAGGTTGAGTGCTGGGAGCCCTTGAAGCTGGAAATTAACCTAGGGCATGAGCCAGACGTGACCCTACCAGAAAACAGAGTTCCCGGGTCAGCCACATGAAGAAGTTGCTACAGCCTAGAAAAAACACCAAGCCCCTAGGCAATCCAAGAAATGGGCTGCTAGGCAGAGGGGCTGAAATTGACATCATCTTTCCCAGTATATAAATAAAGGTGCTACAGTGGTTGAGCAGTTCCTTTCCTCCCATCAGGAAGATAAGGACTCCACCTGACCCCAGCTTTGTCTTTTATTTTTCTCATCCTCTCACCGGTCCTTAAGCCCAAGAACCTCAGGAGCCACATTTGGGTCCCCGTAGTTGAGACTCCCTCATATTTTTCCAGAGGTGGGAGTCAATATAAAAGTTATTTTCAAACTACTTTTGACTTTCTGAATTCACTTCAAATGAATCATCAAGCTAAGAAAATTCTTGACTTGTGTTCATTTCTTTCAATGGCCACTTTGGGGAAAGATTTTCTGTTTGTTATGTCTTGAGAAGTGATGCAAAACAGATGTTACCTTTCAGGTTAAATAGATATAGAGGATTTAAAAGACAAAGATTAAACACATATAGTGAAGGAAACAGACATTAAAATCCAGGGAGGCATAAGCATGAAGTGTCCAGTAAC
>PVJX010022820.1:0-30047 GCA_004027295.1 Dolichotis patagonum
AGTTCTGTATGCTTCATACCTCTGCGTATCATTTCTTTTTTCTATGCTTGGGAAATTTTCCTTAATAATTTCTGTGAATAGCCTTTGTAATTCCTCTGATTTGATTCCTGCTTCTTCATTCACATACTTTATTCTTAAGTTATAGATCCTCTTGTCATCTTCCAGTCTTTGTATCTTTACTGCCTGCTCCCTTGTTATTCTTAAGAGATCTTCCCTTTCATGACCCCACATTGCAATCCTGTGTTCAATTTTTGATAGTCTATCTTTGGTTTCTTTCAAACAGTTTTGCCAGCTTTCTATGGAGTCTTTAGTTTCCTGATAATCTCTTTGAATCTTGTTCATGAATTCTAGGTTTTTTCTGAATTCTTCATTAAATTTTTCTCTCCATTTGTGTTCCTCCATTCTTCTGTCTGTGTCTTCTTAAGAGGTGCCCAGCCCTTCTTTTATTAATCTACTTATCTCTTGTTTAATTTGAACTAATATTGCAGTTTTGGTCCCGCTTACGAGGTCCTGAAGATATCTCTTTATGTCCGCTGATGCTGTGTTTGATGTTGCATTTTTGCTGCCCTCAATCTCTTTTGTATTTACCTCTCCTGGATCAATGTTCTCAGGGTTGGGTGCTGGGAGTGTTTTCTTATTTCTCCCTTTCGTCATGTTTTTGGTTCCTTCCATACAAGTGTACAATGTAATTCCCAGACCCTTTTCTTGTTGGTTAAGGCTCCTCTACAGGGCGCAGGCTAGGTGCTTTAGCCCTCTTCACTAGGTTATCAGGGATTAAAGTTCACCCACGGGCAGTATGTGCTAGCTTCTCCCTTCCGGGCCAGTCAACCTTTGCAGGCCTTCACTGCGTCAGTGTGCACTGATCTCAGGGAAGTAACTGGGTTCCCACCAGGGGCGCGGCCTAGTCCATGCAGATTCCACCAATCCGCTCAGCGAGGGGAACAACCAGCTGAAGCCACTTCCTTATGGAGTTAGGGCTGTCCTGACCAAATCCACCATGTCGTCCAGTCGGTTTCCCGTTTCCCGTGGGAGGGTCTTATTCCCATCACTCACCGCGTGTTGATGCCAGTCCCCGAGAACTGCTGGGCTCCCCAACCTCTGACCTCAGCGAGGTTGTGGTGGGAATTCACAGTGCCTCTGGGTGGGTTGCGTGCAGTTCCGGTCCCGGCGAGCTGCATGCAGTGCTGTTCAGCTCCACGCTCCACGCTCCGGCGGCTCAAGCCAGTCGCTTCCGCACAGATCGCTTGTTCAGGTCGGGCAGGAATTAAGGCGGCTCGAGGAGGGTGCCGCGCTCGCTGATCTTATCTTCACTAATAGTAGCCCCAGGACCTCATATTCGAGCGGTTTTTTGCACTTTAGTTTCTTACTGGGTTGTGAGAGTCCATCTCTCTCTGTTTGGGTCTCTCCAGGGTGTTTTATTCTGGCATTTGAGCTGTCTCTCTCAGAGAGGATCTCTCTCCTGCTACCTACCGGTCTGCCATCTTTTTTTCCCTCTCATGGCCAACCATTTATAACTATCTCAATGTGATCATTCTTTATAGCTAAGTAGTACTCCATTGTATAAAAATGCCACAACTTTTTTATCCATTCCTCAGTTGATGAGCATTTAGGTTGTTTCCAACATCTGGCTATTACAAATTGTGCTGCTATAAACATGGGTGCAAATATATCATTGTGGTATGACGTTTTTAGTTGTTCTAGAAATATGCCTAGAAGTGGAATAGCTGGGTCAAATGGGATTTCCAATCCCAGCTTTTTGAGGAATCTCCAGACTGACCTCCACAGTGGTTGTACCAGTCTACACTCCCACCAACAGTGCAGAAGAGATCCTTTTCCCCCACAGTCTCTCCAGCACTTGTTTTTGGTAGTTTTCTTTATCCTGGCCACTCTTTCTAGAGTGAGATGGAATCTCAGTGTGGTTTTAATCTGCATTTCTCTAATGACCAATGATGCTGAACATTTTTTCACGTATTTATTTGCCATTCGTATTTCTTCACCTGAGAGCTGTGTATTCACTTCAGATGCCCATTTTTGGATTGGGTCTTAGTGTGGTGAATGCCAGGTTGCTACTCTAGGCTTCCACAGTGATAAACTGCAGTGTTGATCTTCAACCTGGGTCCGCATCTGATTTTTTAAGAAATTCTTTATGTGTTCTAGACAGAAGTCCTTTGTCTGAGGGACAGTTCACTAAGTTTTTCCCCCAATTTGTGGGTTTTTCTTTTCACTATGCTGGAGATTTCTTTCAATATGCAAAAACTCTTTAATGGTATGTGATTCCAGTTATTGATTCTGTGAAGTATCTCACGTGTAGTTCGACTCTTGTTCATGAATTTTCTACCTACCCCTATGTCTTCAAGACTTCTACCTACTTTGTCTTCCAACAGATTCAGTGTTTCTGTTTTAATATTTAGATCTTTGATCCATTTAGACTTTAGTGTAGTACATGGTGATAGGTATGGGTCTAGTTTTAGTTTTTGGTATATGGACAGCCAATTTTTCCATCACCATCTATTAAAGAGATTATCTTTTTTCCAGTGAATATGTGTGGCCCCTTTATCAAAGATAAGGTGGCCAAGTGTGTTTGTAATTGTATCTTCCAATCTATTCCATTGATCTTCAGGTCTGTTTTTATTTCATAACCATGCTTATTTTACTACAGTAGCTTTGTAGTATAGCTTCAACTCAGGGATTGTGATGCCTCCTGCCTTGCCTTTGTTGCTTAGAATTGCCCTTGCTATTCTAGGTCTCTTCTGGTTCCAGATGAATTTTAGGAATTATTTCTCTAGATCTGTGAGGTATGCTAGTGGTATTTTGATTGGGATTGCATTAAATCTGTATAACAATTTTGGGAGAATGGCCATTTCACTGTATTTGTTCTTCCTATCCATGTACAAGGGATGTCTTTCCATTTTCTGATGTCCTCTTCAATTTCTTTTTTCAGGGTATTATAATTTTCTCTGAATAGATCTTTTACTTCTTTCATTAGATTGATTCCTAAGTATTTCATTTCTTTGGATGCTATTGTGAAAGGTGTGGCTTCTCTTATTTCTCTCTCAGCATTTTTGTTGTTAGTATATAGGAATGCTATTGATTTTTGAGTATTGACTTTATATCCAGCTACATTGCTGAATTTATTTATTATATCTAGGAGTTTTTCAATGGAGTTTTGGGGGTCTTCTATGTAGAGTATCATGTCATCTGCAAATACTGATAATTTAACTTCTTCTTTTCCTATCCTTACTCCTTTTATTTCTCTCTCTTGTCTAATTGCTCTGGCTAGTATTTTCAGCACTATATTGAATAGGAGTATGATAATGAACATCCTTGTCTTGTTCCTGATTTTAGGGTAAAGGCTTTCAATTTTCGGTCATTTAATATGATGCTGGCTATTGGTTTCTCATAGATAGCTTTTATCATATTGAGGTAAAGACCATCTATTGCAGTTTTTTGTAAGGTTCTTATCATGAATGAGTGTTGGACCTTATCAAAAGCTTTTTCTACATTTATAGAAATGATCGTGTGATTCTTAATTTTGGCTCTATTGATGTGATGGATTACATTTATTGATTTGCATATGTTGAACCATCCCTGCATTCCTGGGATGAATCCCACTTGGTCATGGGGTATAATCTTCTTGATGATTTGCTGCATTCTGTTTGCCAATATTTTATTGAGAATTTTTGCATCTATGTTCATTAGGGAGATTGGCCTGTAGTTCTCTTTTTTGGTGGGGTCTTTCTCAGATTTTGGCATTAAAGTAATATTTGCTATCAGGAATGAATTAGGGAGAATTGCTTCCTTTTCAATTTCATTGAAGAGTTTGAGGAGTGTCAGCATTAAATCTTCTTTGAATTTCTTGTAGAATTCTTCAGTGAATCCATCTGGACCTGGGCTTTTGTTTGTTAGTAAGGATTTAATTACATTTTCAACTTCATTAATTGAAATTGGGTTATTCAGCAGTTTTACATCTTCTTGACCCAGCTTTAGTGATTCATATGTTTCTGGGAATCTGTCCATTTCCTCTGTGTTATCAAGCCTATAAGAATAGAGGTTTTTGAAATAGATAATGATGATCTTCTGTATTTCCACAGAGTCTGTAGTTATTTCACCCTTTTAATTCCTTATTGCATGAATTTGAGTTTTTTCTTTCCTTTTTAAAAATAAGGTTGGCTAGGGGCTTATCAATTTTATTTATTCTTTCAAAGAACCAACTCTTTGATTTATTGATTCTTAGTCTCTATTGCATTGATTTCTGGTCTGATCTTTTAAATTTTCTCCCTTCTTTTGGCTTTGGGTTTGCCTTATTCTTCTTTTTTCTAGGTGCTTGAGGTGCAGCATCAGGTTGTGTATTTGAGTTTGTTCTGTTTTCTGATGTGGGAATTCACTGCAATAAATTTTCCTCTGAGGACTGCTTTCATTACATCCCACAGGTTCTAGTAAGATGTATTTGTGTTTTCATTTGCTTGTAGATATTGTTTTCTTCTTTAATTTCCTCTGTGACTCACTGATTGCTCAGGAGTGTATTATTAATTTCCATGTGTTTGTGGGGCTTTTGCAGCTTTTTTTTTTTTTTTTTTTTTTTTTGGTACTGGGGATCGAACTCACAAATGCGTGCTTGCAAGGCAGATGCTTATGCCGCTGAGCTAAATCCCCAGCCCTGCAGTTTGTTTTATCATTAATTTCTAGTTGCATAGCACCATGATCTGGTGACATGCATAGGATAATTTCAATTCTTTTGCATTTACTTAAGCACGTTCTGTGGGCAAGAACATGGTCTATTTTAGAGAACATTCTATGTGCTGTTGAGAAGAATGTATATTCTAATGTTGTTGGGTGGAACACTGTTGTAGTCAAGGGTTGTACACAGAACAATTAGAATCAGGACATGGAGTTTATAATATTATTTTTATGATGGTCACCCAGAGTTAACACAAGAAAATGCAGGAAATCTATTCACAACACCAAAGACATAGAATATTTAGTGAAGGGCCTGAATTCCACAGCAATGTCCCACATGAGTCCAGATGAAACCCCAGAGCCCATGACAATGCCTCCCATGAATCCAACTGGAGGTCTAGAGCCCACAAGAAGGACTCAGGCCGGTCTCTTTTACGGATCTGCACTGGGACGGCTCAAGGGTCAATGATGGAAACGAGGAAGTCTATGCCAGCAGGGTGAAAGGGCTGTGCTGATAGGTTGAGGGTTCTATGCTGGAGCCGAGGAGTCACACTCACAAGACCAGGGCTGTCCTGACAGGCACCACAGCCATCCTCAGTGACACAGAGGCCCCGAGCTCCTCTGACGACAAGCATAGTCGAGTACATGCCAGGAAGCCAGTGTGACGAGTTCATCCTGGAGACCAAGTGGCACACGTCTTCCCCTCCAGAGCCAGGAAGCAATGCTCAGTGTCCAGGAGAAACTAACGGCTGAAACAGCCACACAAAGAGAACTCCCAATGCCTCAATGCACTAATGCCTCAATGCTCTTCCTTCTCCTTCTCCATGTCTCCATTTATGCTGGCAACTTTCCTCAGGTGAAACACCTACATTCAGCAGCATGGAGATGTAATCCAGCTGGCATTAAGTTGACCACCAGTTTTTAATGCATAACAAACACTCTGTATACATACACCAAGTCCATTTGTTCACAGGTATGATTCAGTTCTGTTATTTCTTTGCTGATTTTCTGTCTAGTTTATCTGACCCTTTGTGTCAATGGCATGTTAAGGTCTCCTGTTATAATTGTGTTATTGCTTATTTGACTTTTCACTTCTCTTAATATTTGTTCTGTATAGCTGGTTGCTCCCAAATTTGGTGCATAGATGTTTAAGATTGTTTTATCTCTTCCTCTTGAAGTTTTCCACTAACTAGAATGCAGTGACCTTCTTTATCTCTTTGGATCATTCCTGGTTTGAAGTTCACATTGTCTGCAAACAGAATAGCTACTCCTGCTTTTTTTGGGGGGGTGGATCCTGTTGCATGAAATACTGTTTTCCATCCTTTGACTTTCAGTCTATGAGTTTCCTTTTGGGTTAGATGGGTTTCTTGTAGATAGCATATGGTTGGATGTTGTTTCTTGATCCATTCTGCCAGTCTGTTTCTTTTAATTGGTGAATTGAGACCATTTACATTAATGGTTATCACTGATATATATTGGTTTATTTTTAACATGTTATCTTTCTGTTTTTGATTCTTTACCTTTCTACTCTTTTAAGTAGTTTGCTTTGCTTAGTGGTTTTTTCTATCTAGAATCTAGATAGAATATCTTTCAATATTCTTTGCAGATTTGATTTGGTGGTCATGGTCAGCTGTTCTTTGTCATGGAAATATCTTATTTCTCCATTCATTTTGAAGGATAGTTTTGCAGGGTACATTAGCTGAGTTGGAAGTCATTTTCCTTTAGGAGCTAAAATACTTCACTCCATGCTCTTCTTGACTTTATTGTTTGTGTTGAGCAGTCTGCTGTGATTCTGATGGGCTTTCCTTTATAGGTGATCTGCCTCTTCTCTCTAGCAGCTTTTAATATTCTGTTCTTATGTTGGATTTCTGGGATATTGATTATTATATGTCTAGGTGTAGTTTTATTTTGGTTATGGTTATTTGGAGTTCTATATGCTTCAGTGATCTTTATGTCAGTTTCCATTCTCATGTTTGGGAAATTTTCAGCTATTACTTCTGTAAATAGCCCCTTGATATCATTTGTGTTATCACCTTCTTTTTCATTTATACCTATCAATCTTACATTGTTTTTCTTTGTATCTTTTTTTTTTTTTGTACCAGGGATTGAATTTACTACCTCGTGTTTGTCAAGCAGGCACTTATGCTGCTGAGCTAAACCCCTGGCCTTTGCATCATCTTGCAGCCATTGAATTGTTATTTCCTGATTCCTTGTTATTTTTAAAAGAGCTTTCCTTTCCTGTTCACTACCTGTAATCTTGTCTTCGTGGTCTGAAATTCTATCTTCACTTTCATTGAGGTGGTTTTGCCAACTTTTGATGGAATTTTTTATTTCCTGTAAATCTCTGTGAATCTGCTTCATGCATTCTGTTTGTGTCTTATATTGTTCACTCAGGGTTTCCAGCTTTCTGCATTGTTCCTCTAATTTTTTAACTATGTCTTGTTTAGATGTGTTCAGCATTTCTTTCATTACATTTATCATTTCTTCTTTTACCTGGGAGATTATTTCTGATCTGAGTTCTTTTAATGCTTCCTAGAGTTGTTTCTTTACTTCAGTTATTATCATTTCAGGAATTTCACGTGTATGGCTTACATCTTCTTCCATGGCTCCTAGGCTTGCTAGGGTTGGGCTGGAAGTTTTAGACTGCATTTTGCTCTTTTGTTTTGTCATTTTCCTATATTTCCGGGTTTCAAGAGATGTTACAACGCTTACCCTGTGGGCTAGGAATCACCTGGCCCACTTTCGGCTCCAGGGCAGACTGCCGGCAACTGTTAGCTGCTTGGAGGTCGCTGGGTGTGGCCCGGTTAGGCTCTCCAGGACCTCTGGTGCATCCTCCTGTTGATTTGGGACACTGGGCGTGGTCTTACCAGCTGGGAGTGATGAGGACTTGCAATTTGACTCAACACAATTTTGAAAGAGTTCTAAAAATGCATCAAAATATGCTCTCAACACTGGAATTAGTGTAATTTATACTATTTTTTAATTTTAGGATTTTTGCTTTTTTTTTTTTTTGAGACAAGGTCTTGCTCTATAGAGCAATCTGGTCTTGAAATCACTGTGTAACCTAGGCTGGCCCTCAGTTTCAGTGGTCCTCCTGCCTCAGCCTCCCCAGTGCTGTAACTCCCCAGTGCTGTAACTACAGGCATGTGCCACTCCACCCAGCTTCAAAATTTAGAACTTTCGGAAGAAGAGACCTGACTCAAGTTTAATAGATGTTAAAGAAGTTTGGGTTATTTTGAATGTACACATCCTTCCCTTTTCTCACACCCACTATTATAATTTGATACTGTATGGGTTATTTTCCCAGAGATGAAGATTTAGTTAATCAGAAATGAAGTGGAACTACAGGTCAGTTAGCATAGTTTGAGTTCTTAGGAGACTTTTCCAGTCATTTCATGAGGCCTTGAAATTTTGTTTGCTTGGTTGTTTGACTTTTTTTTTTTTAAAACAGTCCAGACTAACCTCAAACTACTGGCTTTGAACTGGAGGTCTCCTGTCTCAGCCTCCAAAGTGCTGAAATTACAAGTATGTACTATCTTACATGGTTTAGAAAATTTTTCTGTAATTGGTCATGGTATCTTTAGCAATTATATCTGTTTTAGACTTCTTTATTTTTTTGATATTGGAAATCTAACTCAGGACTTTCCAGTTGGCCGGCAAGTGCTGTGCCACTGAGCTATATCTCCAGCTTGGTCATGGTATTTTTGGCTTCTCAACCTGCTCTCTGTTGGTGCCCACTGGTTAGTGCTCCATCTCCCATCTCTAAAATTATCTGTCTGCGAGGAACTCAGGCCTGTGCTATTCTCCAAGTACTCTAACATTATCATTTTTTCTTATCACTAAAGGAAAACACATAACCCAGCGAGGTGTGGTGGTGCATGCCTACAGTTCCAGCACTCTGGGAGGCTGAAGCAGGAGGATCACAAGTTCAAACTCTGCCTGGGTTCATTTACCCAGAGACTTCATTTCAGAATAAAAAGTGAAAAACAGCTGGGGATGTATCTCAACCCAAAGGTCCTGGGTTCAACCCCCAGGACTAAAATACAAACAAATAAACACAAAATCCAAAAACCACCCAAACTTCCAAACTATTAGACTGTAAACTCCAGGAGGGCAGGAAATATATATTTTGCTCACTACTATATTTTCAGCATCTGGAAGTATGCTCAAAACCTCTTGGGCATTCAATTTTGAAACAATCTCTAAATCTGTCACTTTCAACTAGGTGTTGGGGAAAAACACAACCCATCAAATTAATTTTTACTCATCTGTGAGTGATCCTTATCCTCTCATCTTGCTCTAAGGTGTTTGCATAATTAAAGGGGAACTTGTGAATTCAAATTATTGTCATTGAGAAAACTTCAATAGTGAAGCAAATGAATGGAAGACATTTCAGGCTTAAGAAGGGTGAGGTGAGTGGGAGTAGGGGTTAAAGTAGGAGAATTCTGTTTAGGAGTTTGCCCTGAGGGTTTTGCTCTCCAAGGCCCTTAGAGTTTCACATCAAGCTATCCCTAAAATCCTCCACTTCTTTATCAGGATCCTGGAGAAGGACTACAGTAAGGAGGGAGAGTAAGTTAGAGAGGGCCTGCGAGGGCTGTATTTCCCCGTGTCTACTGGCTCAACCATTTCTAGTAAGGTGTATTCTAAGAAGTTGTCTAACTTTCTGGCTAAATGAACAAAGACACAGAGGACCTACTCCTAGTTACTTAATGCTATTTATTTTTCGCAAGTTAGCTGTAACATTATGCTTTCAAAATAGGTCAGTGTAACATTTTGTAGCTTGTAAGTTGCCTTGAAATAGATGCACATGTGATGTTGAGCTGGAGTATAATGTAACAAATAAGAAAATTTGCTCTATGTCACATAACTTTAAAAAACGTATTCCACTGTAGTCAGGCACTTCTGATTTTTTCCTAAACATCACGTCCTGTCTCTAACACCTCTCCTTTTCTGCCACTCTCTCACAGACCCAAGGTACCCCACGTGCTTTCATCCAGAGATATAAACAGGATGGAAAAGGAAGTTTAACCTCAGGATTTTGAACTGTGATTCTTTGTTTGTGATAAGGGGCTATAAAAAAGGGTAGGATTTAATTTTAGTATTTTCAGATTTCATAATGTCAGAATTCTTTTGGTGTTGTCCATCTTTCTGTTGATTTTCTGTAAGCTCCTTGGTTAAAATGTTTATTTCTTTTAAAACGCAATTCAACTACGATGTGAGAGCTAAAAACAGTGTATTTTCATGAGATACAGTATAAGGTGACAAATAATTATGGAATTATTAGTATTAGTGAATAAATCTTTTTGGTAAATAGGATAATCAAACTTAGTTATTAAACAGTTATAGTACATACACAACAATCAGTCCATACAGAACTGATTGTTCTGTATGGTAACTGTATGGTAACAATCTGTATTGTTCCATATAGTACATACATTTGGTCCATACAGAAATACTGTGGTCCCAGGCTTCTGCACTATCGGTAGAGTGATCATCAAATTACGAATGAGATTAGTACATTTTACATAGTTTTTCTATTTTTTTCTCAGCTTATTTTGAATCACTCTAACAGCAAGTTGCTCTACTCTGTCACAGGAGTATCATTGGTTGATATGAGTTTCTTCCTTGATTTAAAATCAAGTGCGAACTGTCACCTAATAAAATCATTTTAGTTTACAACTGTTGACGGGTTCTAAATTTTGCTTGCTTAGTATTTTGCATATCGAAGGTGCTAAACAGATTTTCGAAGATCTATTTCCCAAAAGGAAAATTAGTAAAAAAAAAAAATTTCTCTAAGATTAGTATTTTGTACCAGGAAGAGAAATAGAATAAGGCTGTCAGACATTTAAGACTAGAAGATCACATGCAAGTGCCATATTGGTCAAGCAGTGATTAAAACATTCTAGTTCTGACATGTTTAATAATAGGCACACATTCTATTTCATCGTTTCATAACCACCGTGCTTCTTTGCCTTTTTCTTTTTCTTTTTTTCATGGCGTGATAACAATTCCAACGAGAATTCATGCCATCCAGTTGGAAAGTTTTTGGTTTAGTGTTGGATCCAGCTATCCTATCGCTGGGGAGGTAGGAAACGCAATGTAGAGAAGCAGGTACTAACGTGTTTGAAACAAAATGTGTCTATTCTAAATCATTTCATGTGGGAGAACAACTTGGAGCTGAAGGCTCGGAGCAGAAGAGCCCGAGCCCGAGCCTCGGTGCGCGGGGAGCTCCGCGTGTCCCCCGGGCGGCGCACCGGTGCGCGCGGGGAAACGTGGCTCCGTCCCAGCCTGCGCCCGGGCGCCGCGGCCGAGCGCTCCGGGAGCCCGGCGAGGAGGGCCGCGCACCCGGGCGGGGAGAGCCGCCGGCGGCCGGCGCACGCCCGGGACGGGAAGTGGCGCCCGGCCCGCCCTCCGCGCCCGCGCCACCCCCTCCTCGCGGCCTCTCGCTCGGCCCCCGCCGCCCCGGCCGAATTCTTGCATAAATTATGCCAGGCGCGCCTGACGTCAGGTGGCGGCGCGAGCGCGGGCGCGGGCGCGCGGCGGAGGAGCCGGCGGCGGGCGGGCGCGGCCCCGCGGCCTCGGGCGCGCGCGGCGTGCTGGGCGCGCGCAGGCGCTGGCGTGCTGGGGCCGCGGCGGCAGCGGTGGCGGCGACGGCGGCGGCGCGGGGGTTGAGCCGTGGAGCTGCGGACGCGCTCGTGCTCGGGAACTATCGGATTAAACTTGAATCGAGTGAAATTACACAAAGGAGCGCCGCGGAGGAGGCGGCCGGGGACCCGGAGACCCTGCAACTCGCCGGAGCCGTGTTCGCCCCGGCCAACTCCGCGCCCGAGGACCCGCGCCCGGCCGCGGCCGCCGGCCAACTCCGCGCCGCCCGCGTTTTGTCCCCGCGGCCCGGGGCAGCGGCGGCGCCGACCGACCGACCGACCGATCGTCCGCCGACCGACCGACCCGGTGAGCGCGAGAGTCCGCCGGCGCCGGGGGGGGGGCGGCAGGAAACCGCCCGGGGCCGGGGCTGGGGCCGCGCGGAGTTGGGGCGCGGACTTGGGCGTGTGCGGGGCGCGGGGCGCGGCGGACGGGCCGGCCGGGCGGGCGGCGGGAGCGCAGCGCCGTGTGGCCCGCACCGCCGCCCGCGGGCCCCGAACTCGCGCCCGAGCGCCGCCCGGCGCCCCAGCCTGTGCCTGCGTCCGCGGGCCGGGGCGCGGGCCGCCGGGGTCACTTCCTCGCCTGTAAATGGCTTTTTGTTGGGCTGCGGTGGGGGGGCCGGGCCGGGCCGGGCCGGGGAGCGCGTCCGCGCGGGGGCCGAGCGCGTTTCCTCCGCCGGCGCCGAGCACGAGTTGCCGGCTCCTTCGAGAGAAAAGGGAAGGAGGAAAAGTTGGGCTGCAACTCCGGCGCGGGCGGCGCGGGGCGCGCGGGCGCGGGGCGGCTGAGCGGGGCCGGCGGCGGCGGCGGCTCGGGGACGGCGCGACCCCCGCCCCCGCCCCGGACCGACCACGCCGCGCTCGCGGGAGCGGCGGCCGCACCGGCGCGAACAAAGTGCGTCCCTCCCGGCGCGGCGGCGCCACCCGTGCGGGGACAGCCGCGGCGAGGTGGTCGGCGGCGGGGAAAGTGCGCGGGCGCCGCGTGGGGCGGAGGCGTCGCGAACACGCGGCGCGGAGGGCGTCCCGAGCGGCCGGTGCCAGCGGCGGCGCGGAGTTGCGAGCCCGGAACTGGGGCTCCCGGCGCTCCCCGGGCTCCCCGGAGGCTCCCGAGTGCGCGAGGAGAAGAAAGGGAGCCAGGCCGGGACGAGCGGGGAGGCGCGCGAGGAGGGGACCCACCTTGCCGAGCTGGCCGGGCCGGTGGCGGCGGCTGCATAATAGCGACTTTAACCCCCGAAAGCAACTCTGCCCCGCCGGCCTCACCCTCGCCCGGCGGCCACCGCGGGGGGGCACCAGGTGGCCCCCGGCTGTCCCGGGTGCGCGCTGCCCCTCGGGGAGCCGCGGCGCGCAGCCTGCACGGCCGAGGTGGCCGGAGGCCAAGCGGTCAGCGGGGAGAGGAAGGAGGGCGGCGGGGGACGCCTTGTTTGTTTGGTTCGCACCAGGGACGGGGCGCGCCGGGGACGCGGGGCGCGGGCGGGCGGGCGGGCGGGGGCCTGGGCACCGGGTGGGCTGCGGCGCGGGGCGAGCGCCGGTGGGGGCCGTGGGGGCTGGCCGGGAGGCTCGGGGAAGCCGCCGCCGGCCCGGAGCAGCCACCATTGCCGAGCCGCCTTTCTCCGGAGGGCCCCGCGCCGTGGGAGCGCACCCCAAACTCGCGGCCGGCCACCGGCTTTGTGAGCGCCCCGTGGAGCGGGCGGCGCGGGGAGAGCTCCGGCTAGGGGAGCCGGTTTTCCCGGGGTCACTTTCGGAGACTGTTCACGCCTCGGTTTTAAACTAGTTTTTTCCCCCCTCCTCTGAACAGACAATGGACAAAAGAAAAGTAGCAACCCACATGGAGAGTTTCCTTTTGAATTGGTAGAATTAGATACACTATCCAGCTCTCCACTTGCTAGGTATACTTCTTAAGTTTTCCATTGTATGTTATCTAGCAATCGATTTAAATAACTTATCTCAAAATGTGTCTGTCTTCTGGGCTTGGTTTCTGAAATACGTTGAACAGCTTAATTTATTTTTAAAGGATTATGTGAAGGCCCTGATATTTATTTTCTACAAATTTTATTTTGAGCCTTCTATATGGTGGGATTGGGTGTTGTATTCCCCCAGTGCTCTCTCAGTAAAGGGGGGCATTACTCATCATGCCTAATAATCAATAGGGGGAAAAAACCTGTCCTTATTTTCTCACAGATCTGTTCTAACGATGACGAAAAATCTTAGTGACTGTGACCTTAGTGGCATGGGTGCCTGGTTTTCCTGGTTACAGTTAGGTTTAGATTGTAGCAGTGTCTGAGTGCTGGGTGACTGGTGTTTCGGAAATAACTCGAGCGGTGATTTTATGAAGTTGAATCCTTCCCCCAGCCCCTGAAGTACATCTGTCGCCAGTGTTTTTGTCTTGCTGTTGCACAACAGAAGCCCTCCAGTCCTTACCCTAAAATGGCAGCTTTCATTTGACTGGGGCCCATTCATTGACAGTGATAATAAAGGGGCTGAACGCTAGATGCTGGGGGCGCGGAGTGGGGCTTGGGTTGCCTTTCCGGGGGACGCGTAGGAGACATTTCATTTCTTCTAGTTTGTCCACGAAAAGTTTATTTGCCCCCCCCAAAACAAAACAAAACAAAACAAAACAAAAAAACTATTCTGTGGGGGAAAAAGTTACAAAGAAGAGAATTTGGAAATGGAAAAGGGCTTGGACGGCAAGTTCTAGGAGGGAACTTAAAAATTTTGTGCGATAGTGGAAATACGGTATTCTCTCCCTTTTTTGGTACTCTGTTTAAGGGACATAGTGGATTTTTGTCAAGACTTGTAACAGGTGAATTTCCTCAGCGTGACACTCGAGAATGGAGATTGTTCTCTGGCACTGTGGGTTTTATTATTTATCATCTCGTGGATAGTTCCTATTTTTTCCTCCTGTGCAAGTCAGTAAACTGAAGTTTGATGGATTCTATCCTAGGTTTATGCTTTCAAGGTACCAATGTGTTACTAGATCAGAAGTGAATATAATTTTAAAAACTGACATGTATGCTCTCAACTCTGGTTCTATTGGCTTAATGAATGTATTTTAAAATTAATTTTAAAAATTCTTTTTCTGTGTCTTCACATGGAAGGCAGAAATAGAGAAACGATTTTTTTCTTTCAAGGAAAACCTTAATCCCCCCCCCCGTTGAAAATATAAAAGTCAAAACAGTGTATGCAGCATCTTAGTTTTAAAATAGTGCTTCCTTAGAGTCATCTGGACTTAGTCTAGTTTTTAGTTGGTTTGAGTTAGAACATTTCCAAAACTTTTCCAAAAGGAGAGTCTTCTAGGTCAGCTTTCCTTTTATTGAGTGAAAATGAGCACTATGAGATGTGCCACTGTCATAGTGCACACAAAAGAAATGTCACCACCTTTCCCCAGTACACATGCGAAGTCACTAATTAGATACTTAGTTTTTAAGCAGTTAGATAAAACAAAACAAAACAAAACAAAACAAAACAAAACAAAACAAAACATATTTTCATCTGTATACCTGCTGTGTAACCCAGTAAGAGCAGTGAAAGTGACACGGTCAGGCCGTCCTTTCACATGTAGAGTCACATGGAAAATGTTTGCACGCTGTGTAGTCCTTATCCATTTAGTGAAGTTTCATTCACCAAACCTTGGCAAGTCTTCTGTGCACAAAACAGTATAAATTAGAGGTAGTGCTTACCCTCAGAGAGTTTACCATCTACTAGGAGAGAGATTTCTTTTTGAGGATAACCAGACACTTGTCTTTGACTTTTAAAGATTAATATTGCGGGCACTAGTTATCTTTTAACCTTCATTACTTAAGTGTAGTTTTTCAGCTTTGACACTGAGCCCGTGGCCATCTTATGTACCTCCATTATGAGTGAGGCATTGCAGGACTTAAAATGCTTAGGGTTGAGCAAGGTGTGACTGCAAAAAATGGCTGTTATAAAATTTCATCTTGGTAAGTGACTCACTTCCAGATTTTAAAGGATTTCTACCTGTAAAGCAAGTTGAGTTGGCACATAAATACAGGTTGTACAGCTAAATTCACTAGAGAGGATGTTCCTTTAAGTCAGAGACACAGTTCTGCTGACGTGAGGGTGATGTCAGGAACTCACTGGTCCTCCGAGAATCTGGGTTGCCTTCACATGGACACGTTTGTGTGGACCTGAGCATTCTTTTTTTTTTTTTTTTAAACCAGGTTTCTAAAACTATTATAGCTTCATTAGTTTAAGAGATAAACTTCCTCTTTCTTGAGAAAACTTTAGTCAAATCTTTGACAGAAAAAGATGACATGTTAAAATATGGAAGAAGTTGGGAATGATTGCTTAGTTTTTCTCCAGAACATGCAGATGGAATGGTTTATTTCCATTTGGGTCCCAGCCCGGTTGCAGGTAGAGAGAGCAGTTGTTCATGGGTGATTGTGATAGTGGTGAGCAGCAGGGTGGTAATTACTGTATTATTGTGTGTTACTTGCATTAGTGATGTTAACAATTCTGAGTGAAATCATACCTGCGATAAAAATAGTAAGTATAAAATCAGAATGATATTGTCAAATAGAAATTTATCTTATATTTAGAGCATGGGGGCCTTGGAGAGCCAGTTGAACTCTCCTTTCTCAGATTAAGAAACCAGAGCCCAGAGAGATTAATTAAACAGGCTGCCTCAGGCTGGGCCCCGGTATCACAGGGCCCCCTCCAGGTTATCCTCCTGGTGCCTAGCCCGGTGCCGCGCGGTGGAGGCCCAGGGCTGCTTTGTTGGGCACCAGGCTGGCTGTACAGAGTCTGTCTCCTTCCTGCGATTCAAGTGCACCTGGCTTTGGGCTTCTGCAGCATATGCGAACATAACTCTTAAAGGTGCACGTAAGCCAATAGTAATTCCCCTATGCTGCATTTGAAATTTCCTTTTTCCTTTTTTTTTAAAACTATGATTATCCATCTAGAAAAATGCAGAGATAATTATTCCAAGATTTGATTACTGTTTTCAGTTTAGAAGCATGTATTCATTATCATAAGTAGATTCCTTTACATTTTAACTAATGTTAGGTGAATGGTGGTGTGATTGTTTTCTCAGAGAAGTATCTTTGGGTAGGTCTGTTTTGTTTTTACTTTGAAAATTAAGAACATCATTTAAAAATAAAAGTGTAGACTGTTAATGCAGACACATACCTGGTGAAAGGCTGACGTAGTGATAGGCTCTCAGACTTGCTTGCTTATACTAATGAGGAATTGGCGACTTTACAAAGTGGCCCTTTGAACCTCACCCTACCTGCCTAGGTTTTATTCCTGGCGCGTGACAAGCGAATCTGGGTGCGGGTTAGTTTTCCTGTTTCGCCTGTTTTCGTGTCCCTCAGTTCAGCTGTTTATTGAAGGGCGCGTGGCTGCACGTGGGGAGCAGCGGTGACGGAGATGTCGTAGACCTACGCAGACACAGCTGCCGCCTGGCCGCAGGCGCTGTGCGGTGAACGCAGGAGGCCCGCGATGAGATTCCGCCGCGCCCCACATGAGGGTAGGAGAGGACGAAGCCATCCCAGCCGACCCTCAGGTCAGTGCCAGTTGGCCTGAGGGAGGCTCCCTTTGAGGTCTTCTTGGAGAGCTTCAAGAGGAGGCTCAGAAGGCAGGGGAGGCCGGCACTGTTCAGCTTGTGGCAGGGTTTACAGGGCAGCGAGCTTTGTGTTTTTTGAATGGTGGTGGTGGTATTAAACCACCCAGGGCCTTTGCACTGAAGTGTATCTTCTGCTCCTCTTTCGCTCTGCCTGTCTGTCCGTCTCTTTCTTTCTTGACAGGGTTATGTTGTCGCCTAGATGGAACTTGAACTTGGGAACTTCCTGCCTCAAAGAATTTCAGGTTTTAGGTTTTTTTTTTTTTTGTGTGTGTGTGCCGGGGATTGAACTCACGACCTTGCGTTGCCAGGCAGGCACTTATGCCGCTGAGCTAAACCCTCAGCTCCAAATTTGAAGTTTTTAAAGAAAGCAGTAGGTGTCACTGATGGGTGTTAAGCGGTTCTGTCATGAACAGAATTGCGTTTTGAAGGTTGATTTGGTGGGTGGATGGAGGAAGCAGAAGTAGGTTCTGGATGTGATCCTGCCTGCTTTTGTAATTTATGAGGTAGTGAAATAGCAACTAAATGGGCCATGGGGACAAAGAGTGGACTGATCCGAGAAATGTTTAGGAGAGTCAGACGTGCACTGTAGGAGAGAGGTCTTAGGAGTTGGAGGTTTCTAGGATGTGGCTGGCTGGCGGGCTGCTCGTGGAGACGGGCTCATGAGGAGGAAGGTCATGCGTTCTTGGGACGTATGACTGAGATGGTTGATAATGGCCCGTGATAACCATTGTTTCAGCCTTCTTTCCACTGCTGGTGGCCTCTGGCTCCCCCCACCCCACGTTAGCTATGGTGAGCCCTGAGGGCAGGGAGGGAAGAACATTGTTGCTGTCCTAGTAAGTTCCACATTTTATTTTACCTCACCAGTAGGTAGCACTTTATAGCACCATAGGTTGAGCACAGAATCCTGTGGTAACCAGCTTTGCCACATTCTGTTCTTCTCTGTCTGCTCTTGTAGAGGCCATTTTCTGTTGTTAGGTATATACTGAGGCACCAGGAGACTGCCTGAAGCCCTCAGGATTGTGTTTCTCACCTGGGAGTATGTTTTAGAGGATGGTTGCAATCTGATGTAGGTATGGTAAGAAATGAATGAATGATTTACCATATTGCAAAGAAAAATAACAGCGTTGGTCAGAACTTGTATAAACCAGTTATCTTCAGAGACACTTTGTTCAGTGATGAAAAGTGGGTTGTACTTCCTGGTTGTTGGTGACAAATGAGAGGTGTTGATTGATACATGCATAGAAGCGTCTGATTGTAGATGTTTGTATTATACAAGATAACAGGTTATGAAAATCTGGAACAATCGTGAAATCCTTTTTTTTAAGGGATGTTTCTGTAGTTTTGTTTTTGCCAGTTTATATAAGATTACTTATGTAAAAGATTACCCATCTTTTTGGGGAATAGACTAGGTTTGTTTCTGTCCATAGAGTCTTTGGTTTGGGGTTTATTCCTTGGGTACTTTTTTGCTACTGTGTGTCTCTCCTGGTGCTTTGTGGTGTCTGTTGTGACTTGGTCAAGTTCCTCAGAGGCCTTCCTGTCTCCTCCAGGTGGGCAAGATTGTGTGGCTTCAAAGCTAATTTGTGGATGACTACTGGTCGTAGGGACATGATTCATCTGGAAAGTTTACCTTCTAGTGGTTGTGATGGCATATTTGAAAAAAAAAATTAAGTGTGAATAATAGCAGTGTTACCATGGTATGCTGACTTGAATTTTAGCTGCTGTGTGCTGACTACTCAGTGGCAGTTTATTTCTAATATAGGTTTTAAAATTTTTTGAAATCTTGGTCCTTGGCACTGAGCTGTATCTCCCCGGGTCCTTTATGTAGCATACCCACCCTGCCCCCCTTTTTGAGACAGGGTCTTGTTGAGTTGACCAGGTGACCTGGAACTTGTGGTTTTCCTGCCTCAGCCTCCCAAAGTGCTGGAGTCATAGGTGTGTGCCGTGCCTGCCTTCGTGACTTTTAGAGGTAGTCTCTTGTTTGGTCCAGTCAACGGTGTGTTCTCGTTGTTTGATCATTTCTGCCTGAGTCCTACAGGCATCAAGTGGGAAGGCACAGGCAGGCTCCTACGATAGGAAAACTCTTTGGTTGTCTGCCTCCTCTCCTGGCGTCCGCAGTTGGTGAAAAGGCAACAGAGGAAGTGTGACAGATTAGGACTTGCTTCCACGGTGTATTTTGTCAGCACAGGGAACAGGACTGTGGGCGACCTGTGTTCCCATGGCAGCGTTCATTGCAGAAAGGCCGAAAATTAGATACTTGGGTCCGTCCTGATGTGTTGCGTACTCTTCCTGCTGTTCTCAACTTAAAAAGTTAGAGACCTGTGCATAATCTTTGCACTGTCTGCTAAAGGTTGCATGGTATCTTGGTGATTTATTTTCTTCCTAGTTTTGCAGTAGGTTTGGGGGATTACTTTAACACTTTAAAAAGTATGTTTTGTTCCCCTTTTATCCTTTTGAGAGAAACCACAGCATTTTAGTTTATTTTTTAATATAACTGTAGATGTGCATACTATCTCAACACACTTAAGAGCTGTTAAACACTGCTGGTGTAGCACTAAGCAGGTAAATAGTGAGAAGTCCCTTGAATAATTATAAGAATGCTTTTAATTCTCAAAGCACTACCTGCCAGGGCACTAAGTAAACAATAAAACAAATTTGAGCACAGGTGTACAATAAAAATATGCCTTGGTGCATGTTGTATTTTTAAATGTGTGGTCCTAGCCGTTACTTTATGGGTGGAATTGGCACTGTGTTGAAACCAAAATGTTATTTCAGAACTTCATATTTTTGTGTACTTGACCTTGTTTGTGCTTGAAATTTGGCTTTGGCCACTTGTAGGTATATTGATCTTGCCAGAAAAGTGATGCAGACTCATCCTGAAATTTGTAAAATCTTAAGGCCCAGAATCCCCCACCCTTGAAATGTGTAGAGGCAGTGAAGTGAAATAGTGCATAAAGGTCAATCAGCTTTAAAATAGCAGTAATAATCGTAATGACCAGCTAATACTATCGAGCATTTCCAGGTATTGTACTGAGGTTTTTTTTGTGTGTGGAGAATTGAACTCAGATCCTTGCCCTTGCCAGGCAGGTGCTGAGCCACTGAGCTACACCCTTGGCCCTGTACCGAGTGTGTGTGTGTGTGTGTGTGTGTACATGTGGGTCTCTACGTTGAGGTTTGAACCTAGGGCCTTGCACATGACAAGCCCAGGGCCTACCACTGAGCCATACTCTCAGCCTCTGCTGAACATTTTAATAGATTATTTCATTAACTCAGAACAACTCCAGGTATTCATATAGTTGTTATTCCCATTTTTACAGATAAAGGGATGTAAGAGGACTGAGGGGTTAAATTGCCCAGGGCCGAACAACTCCAAGTGTTGAAAGAGGAATTTAAATCCAGCTTGGCCAGACTCCAGAACTGCGTACAAACCTTTGTGCTAACGTTGCCACCTAGACCAGCTCTGAAGCTTGCATGAATTAGGCAAAAATGCATTAAAAAATCAGGAATGCCCTTAATAATATACCCTCTTGCTATATACTGTTAGCCCAGCTTATGTCTGTCCACCCTTCCTGTTTATGACTGTTGTATTTATGGGATAGCTAGGGAGGGTCTGTGATTTTTGTCCTTAAGATCCTCTATCTCTCATAAAAGTAAGGACAGTTATTTTTGTCACAGTGTGTTGGTTGAGAGGTTTAATTCTTATATCTGATAGACTGGGTGTGAGTCAAACATGGACATACTACTGCAACCAACTACCCAGGGTATGATGAGGGAGTAAGGCGCTCTACCAGAGGCACTTGGTAGAACATACGTCTTACTGAGCAATTTCTTTCCTCTCTTCCCCTCCCTCTTTTTTGTCTTTTGTCTTTCTATTCTTTCTTTTTGCCTTTCCTTTCCTTTTCTCTTGCTTCCTTTTCTCTTGCTTTCTTTTCCTTCCTTTCCTGTTTTTCCTTTTTTTTCTTTGAAACCGGGAATCAAACTCACAATCTTGCACTTGCCAGGCAGGCACTTGTGCCACTGAGCTAAATCCCTGGCCTTTGTTTCCTTTTTATACAGGGTCTTTTAACCTAGGCCAGTCTTGGACTGGCTATGTGGCCCATGTAGCAGCTGATTTTTGTTCATTAAATTTATCAAATATGTATATTGATTTTTGTCTTTAATTAAAAAGTTCTCTAAACCATAATCCTAAATTAAGACTAGAGAAGAAGGAGTGGCCAGCACTGGTGATTGGTAGTACAGTTTTCACTTTTCTTAGCAGTTGAGATTTAAAGATGAATGAATGTATCTACATGTACCTTTGTCCAGCAAAGTGCTCAGCTGCTATTTACCTAATTCTCCTGATCACGTAGAAGTGATTTAGATGTCCCTGATCCTAAACCCAACCCTGAGGTTTCTTCTTGTATAGTTAGAAAGCTGTTCCGTACTCTTTAGTTCTGGCTGTCTTCCAAGAGAACCCACCATTTCTCCTTTTTGACAAAGCTGTCATTCTGCAAACTGTGTACTGTATCTCGGACGTCAGCATTCTGATCACTTACCTAGAACGTTACAAGTTGTGATTCAGGGAGAGACCGCTGCATTCCCAAGATCTGTAGGGGCTCCAGCTCCACAAGACTCAGTCTGTATTTCCTGACTTCTGTTTCCTGTGTAAGGAGGCAAAGCGGAATCTAAACCTAGAGTAGGTTTGGGTTTGGGGGTCTGGGATATGAGTGGCAGCTGTAACATGAAAATGTTCCTGTCCTCAGGAAAGGGATGATACTATGGTACAGAAGCAGAAGAGATAGAGTGTGCACCGTTTTTCTGTATGTTTTATCCTCCTTTAGCTTCACATAAAAGTGATGCCAAGGGAATCATAAAATAAATGGGGTGAAGGATAAACAATTGACGTTTGTGGATTTATGGAAGAGCTTGTGCTATTCTTCTGACTTTGCCGCAAGGTTGAAATTATATCACAGTCAAAACTGTTAAAAAAAAGAACAGTGATGGATGCCAGGGGATTGATTTAAGTAGTGACATGTATGGAGAGCACCGACTTTGTACAAGTTAGCATTTTGTTAAGCGGTTTCCACAGACTGTTTCCACTGAATCCTGAAGTTAGCTTAGTCAAAATGCTGAGGGAGAAACATTAATTGCTATTTTACAGGTGATAAAATGGAGTTTTAGAGGTTGTTTAATAAATTTGCCCGATATCACAGCTTTTAAAGGATGCACTTGATGAGCTGTTTTAACAGCCTGTAGCAATAACTGCTGGGTAGAAATTGTTTCGTGAGGCCCCATTGAAATGACCTAGATCTTAGAAGGGCAGGAAGAGCGTAGACCAAGGTCTTACCGTGCTTTCTGGGCAGCTCCTGGAGAGAAACCGAGAGGCTGCAGTTGTCTATGAAGGGATTATAGCCAGTGAGGCCCCTTTTCCTGAGATGCCGTGTCTTCTCAGAGCAAACGCTTCCAGCCTAGAAGACACGCTCACTGCCGAACTTGCTGCCTTCCCAGCTCGCTTTCATTGATCACTCGAAGCACGACCAGCATCGTGTGTTTATTACAGAGTTGGCTTTATGCAGGGTCCTCGCTGAGCGTTTAGTGAGGTGCAGTTCTTGGAATTGTTGATTCTTTTCCTTGTGGTACAGGACTAGACTTGCCCTGGATGCTACTTAGAAACTCGGGATGCCAAGTAGGCTTCTGATGGCATCGCAGAGTCCTTGTATGTACATTAGTTTGTATGGACATGCAGCCTCCATGAAATACTTACAGAATGCTTCTGCTGATGTACAAGATGATAGGCCATCTTCTATGATCGTGCAGATGGATGGAGACAGTTTTCATCATGAAGGACTCCACATACCCGGGTCCTGCGAGATTGCGTTGCATACTGATCCTCGTGTCAGTACGGTCTGATACGTTCGCACAGTGACATCAGCTGTGAAGCTCTCCAGGCATATTCCTGTCAGTAAGTGACCCATGACTGCAGTAGGAATGGAATTCAGACATGTAAATCAATAGATTTATTACACATTACGGTACTTCTTTACTAGAGAATTTTTAAAAAAATATTAAAATCCCAAATCCTGATACTGTTTTGCCTTATGGCAATTGTCTATGTTTATGTACTTCTTGAATTTTTATATATTTGTAGTTTCTTTTTCTTGATGGTTGAACCGATTGTTGACTGGCTTAAGTATAGTGAATATCTGGTTAACACTAAATTTTTTTTTTAATACTAAGTTTTGTTGTTTATGGAACAACTAAAATATTAATCTTTGTTCTGGTTGTATTAGTTTTCAGAGTTATATCTATCACCAGAATCATTTTATTTTTATTTTATTTTATTTTTTTTAAATTTGAAAGAGAATAAAACAAAAGGGGGCAGTACAGAGCAGATCAGAACAGGACAACAGAGGCAACACAGTACTTTACATTAAGTCAACTGGACATCAACAGTATCTAACACCATATCTCTTACTCTGCTATAGTTGAGCATAGTTTCAAATACAATAATATCAAACATAACACAATAGTATTAAGCCATACATACAGTGAAAGAATTACAGGGCTTTCTGAACCGAATAACAGAAAATGAACAATGGGTACTATAATATCTCATTTTTTATAAAAAAGAAAAAAAATTGTTTGAACTATCACACATATTCAGAAGTCCTACCATGCTTTTTTCGCTCCACCACCATTGGCTCTATCCACCACACTGTGTCTCATTGGAACCCGAACATGTGTGACAGTTCAGGAGACGCTCTTGCTTCTGGTTTCCCTGCCCTGGGGTGGCCGCGGCTCCCCAGACCACAGTCACTCTCCAGGGCGGCAGGCTGCTTAGTGGTTGGCTCGGCGCCCTAAGTTCCAGCATGGCGCGGATCTCAGGAGACGCTCTTGCTTCTGGTTTCCCCGCCCTGGGGTGGCCGCGGCTTGCCAGACCACAGTCACTTACCAGGGCAGCAGGCTGCTTACTGGTTGGCTCGGCCCCCTAAGTTCCAGCATGGCGGGGATCTCAGGAGATGCTCTTGCTTCCACCAGAATCATTTTAAGCTTTTCATTATCCTAGTTCCTAAAAAACAAAAATAAAAATCTGGGATGGTGTATGAAACAATCCTGTAGTTTTTAAGGAACTGATCTGTGCTGCTACAAGCTTCCATTCCGCTGCTAACATCGAGTAAAAGAAAGAAAACACTGTCTTATATGCATCATATATGTTAATAAGGACAAAATTGAATGAAATAGTAATTTCCTGACCCTGTGGAGCACACTGGTCCTAACAGGGCCATGGCTGCATTGTTGGCTTCAGGCCCTGCTGCGAGCGTATAAATGGAAACTGTGTACCTCAGCTGTGGTCTCTGAAGCAGCAGTGCATGCACAGTCCGTGGGAGTTGAGAGACTCAGGCTGGCCTAGCAGGATGGTTGGCAGTTGAGGACTGCTAGTCCCCACAGCTCAGGATTCTCAGAACTCAGGGAAGTGCCCATATTCCTGGAATTATCCTTTATGGATCATTAACAATACACACAAGGGGCTGGGAATTCAGCTCAGTGGTCTAAGCGCCTGCCTGGCAAGTGTGAGGTCATGAGTTCCATCCTCAGTACTACCAAAAAAAAGAAAAAAAAAAAAAACCCAAAAACAATACTATACTAGTGGGCGAGCCTGTTAAACAATCTACTCTTCCCAAGCACTGCTTGCATTTGCTTTCAATGTGGTCATTAGTTTTGCTTGTTTTACCAACTAGCACTAGTTGAGAGGTGAGAGAATATGCAATCTCATTTAAGGCATTACAGTAATTCATACCCTTACAAATCTTACCTATGTGTCTCATTAAAAATAGAGACCTTGCTGGGCATGGTGGTACAATCCCAGCACTTGGGAGGCTGAGGCAGGAGGATCACTGTGAATTCAAGATCAGCCTGGGCCTCATTGTGAGTCCAAGGCTAGCCTGAACTGCCTAACGAGATGCAGTCTTTGGGGGGGGGGGCTCAACTGAATTAAACATTTGTGGGTCATCTAGAATCTGAAATTTTATTCTAGGTGCTTCTGGGATACCTGAGTTGGAGGCTACAGGTTCACAGTGTTTGGTATACAGTGCAAATACGTTAGAAATACAAAAGAATAAGAAAATGGTAGTCTTTAAGTTCTTACAGCGTACTTGAAAACTTTACAAATAGTGTTACTGTCTTACGTGTGAGTGAAGTGTGGTTTGATGTACAGCATACAAGGTGCAAGTGGACAGCGGGCCAAGGGTCTGAGACTGGTCTTAGAGCTGGGCTGAAGGCTGGCCGTCAGCCTGCTTTGTATTTATCAGTTAAATGTGTTTCACGGCTGGTTCTGGTTTAGACGGTAGGTGTGTGCAGAAGTGATAGATCCCCGCAGCGGCGTAACTGTTGTGGAGCTACCCACTTCAGGCCAGTGTTCCTACCAAGAGCACGTAACATGTTTAAAGGAGAGTCGCTTTAGAAGGTGATACAGGGATGGGCTAATGCGTCCTACAAGACTTGTTAGCGTAACTTTGCCGAAGACCGGGCGCTTGTGTGAGGTACATGGGTACACGGGACGCACACCGCACCGCTCTCTCTCTGACTCAGTCTTTACTGAGTAATCCTCCTTTGGGTTCTCACCGTGCTGGCCCTTGGTCCAGAGGCTGTTGGTGTCCCAAGCCTGCCTCAGCTGCCGCTGCCTCAGTTCGTTTTTCTTTCCTCCCTGCTTCCTGAATCCAGCCTGAGGTTGGGTTTTGCAGTTGGTCTTTTCTAGGGTCTAGTGCAGGTTACAGCTTCAGCTCTTCCCCGCATGTAAATAAAACTAAAGCTAAAACTAAAACTAACACTAACACTATTATTTCTAGTGCCCCTTTGCCCCCCAGCACCTGTCCTGTTCCCAGTTTGTCTGAAACAGAGTTAACCCTAATTCCTCTTTACCTCAAAAGTGCCACAGAGGTGCCTTTTCTTTGTCTTGTGTCTTTCTGAGACAGGGTCTTGCTGTGCAGTTGAGGCTGGCCTTGAGCTCAATTCGTAGCCGTCCAACTCACAGTGATCCTCCTGCCTCAGCCTCCCCAGTGCTGGCATTACAGGTGTGCACCACCCATGCCCGGCACTCTGCTCTTTTCCTGAGACCTGGGCCCCTCTGGCTGCCTGGCTCGGGCAGCTGCTGAGTTGGGGTGGCCCCTGCCACTTGGAGCCTTGCTCATCTTGTGTCTTGATGAGCTTGTGCCCTCTCTGCCTTGGGGTGTCTGTGACAGTCCCAGGCCTGCTAGGCCATCGCTGCTGTTACTTGCACAGTGGGGAGCAGGACGATGACCAGTTCTTAGAGGACCCTTCACTTCCTCCCTGCTCCCCTGGGGGGAGTCTTAGTGGCCAGCACTGTGTCCTTGAGTCCTTACCCCTTTGCTGGAAGGGCCGCAGCTCAGCCTTCCATGGGCGCCTGCAGAGAAGGGCCGTGTCCAGCTCCGTTTCTCTGGGCAGGGCTGCTGGTGGCCTCCGTGGACGAGGCCCCTGGGTTTTAGCTGGACTCCACAGTTTAACATCGGTTTCTCATCTTAGGCAGTATGAGGAGGTCTTGGCTCCTTCATCACTGGGTTGCCAGCCTCTGCTCAGCCCTCCCTCCGCTGGCTCAGAGTGGGCGGGAGAGGAGGCGAGGTATTGTTACCACAGTCCTGGCATCTGATTAGAGCATGCTTACTGTCACATACTTACGGGACTCTGGGTTAGTCCCGTAGTTACCACAGTGGAGTCCATGTTACGATACGGTGTTGGCGTGAAAACTATTAAACCAGCAGTAGAAGACCTTCTGGACCTGCAAAGCCAGCTGGCCTGGGCGATGGCACCGCAGCCTGAGATGTCAGTGCTGTGAACCCGTCTCGTGACACTGGCACTGGGACAGATACAGTCTTGCAAGCTGGGTTTCAACAATTGGTTTTAGAATATGGCCAGAGTTGTTGTAAGTATAAACTCTTACATAGAAAGCCATAACTATGTCAGTTCTAAAAAGGACTTTAATAAATGCAAAGGCATGGCCATTTAAGACAGGATATAATTCAGTGTTTTCAGATTCATATCTCTAGAGAGAAAATGGCAATTTCTGTGTGAGACTTATAACAAAATCTTTTGGCTTTTGAAAAATGTGCCTAATGAAAACTTATTTTATTCTTTTTTTTTTTTTTTTTGGTATCGAGAAAGACCTTGTGCTTGCCAAGCAGGTGCTTGTGCCACTGAGCTACCCCCTGCACCTTTTTTGTCTTTTTGAAACAAAGTTTCACTATGCAGTTGAGGCTGGACTTGAACTGACTTTGCAGCCCAGGCTGCTCTTGACTTCTCATATTGACCCTCCTGCCTCAGCCTCCTGAGTGCTGAGATTACAGGCACGTGCCACGATGCCCGCCTTTTAACTCAGAGATAGATAAAAGTCATGACATACAGTTCTTTAGGATGTTCTTGTTAGTTTTTTTTGGCATGACTCCATCTTTGGCGAAGGTGTCCCAGTGTAGAATTATAACCATAATGATCTTTGTGGGAGGTACTAAGAAGGTTTCCTGTAGCTAGGTTAACACATGTGACCACAGGGAACATAAGAGCACTGTGTGTGATTAGATGCTGAAGAAGGTGTGATGGAGTGTGGTCAGTGTTGTAGTGGTGGAGAAGGAAATCAGGAACCTGTGATTGGGCTTTTTCTGTGACAGCTAGGAAAACACTGACTTCCGGTGAGGTCACAGCCAAGGGTCCCGGCAGGAGACAGATGACTGTCACAGGACAGTGCAGGACCTTCTGTCCCTGGTGCCCTCCTGGGGGCACCTCCACAGGAACTGAGGTCCTTGGAATGAAGCAAGGGCACACTTCTGCTCCTCCTCCTTTCACCTCGCAAGGCACCTGCGTCCAGGACTCGGGAGGACTGGAGTTGGTGGGGCGGGACGGGCAGCAGGTGGACAGGCATGGAGAGGCTGGACTGTGATGAAATTCGAAGTTCAGGCTGCTGTGATCCTGACTTGGGTTAAGTTCCATGGCAGAGAGGGAGAAGAAAGGTTGGTCTGGCCATGTATGATGGGCTGCAGCTGAAGGGAGGATACAGGCAAACAGGCTCCGTGAAGAGGCCGGCGGGGAGGCCGGAGCTTCGGCTGGGCGGGGAAAGCGAGAGAGGGCGCCGTGGACACTCGCAGCGCTGTCTGTGTCTGCAGGCATGGCTGTGGTCACTTCGAGGGGCCTGGCTTGGAGCATTAAAGCCTTGTTTCAGGAGAACTAAGGTTCAATATTTGTAACTTAAAAGTCCATCCCAAAACAGAAAATATTTGAGGAGGGCCAAGATATATAAAAAGATCACTTAAAAAATGTTGTAAAATAGAGCTACTTCACTGAATAGGTCCTACAGTTTACAGGTCAAGAAAAGACAAACTATGAAACATTTTTTTAGTGCTGTGAATCAGATCCAGGGCCTTGCATATTCTAGGCAAGCACTGAACTACAATCCCAGACCCCTAATATTTAAAAAAATTTAAGTAAAGTCAGGGTCTTAAAAATGGTGTTGAAACTATTTCCCCATGTAATTTATTGTTTGGTACCAGGATTTGAACTCAGGACTTCACACTTGGCAGGCAGCACAGTGCCACTGAGCTGTATCCTGGGCCCTTCCTATGCAATTTGATTTTGCCTTTATAAGTAATCTTTCAACATGGCGGGGACAGTCAATAATGGGACAGAACTGTACAATCCTAATATTTTTCAGAATCGTAATAAGAACAAAATGATAATTTGGGGCTATGTAAAAACGTTACCCAAATACATTTACCAGTTGAAGTTTCTCACTTCTCTCTACCCTAGTTTCTTTTCAGATGTGTTCTAACGTTAGGAATAATTGTCTCCTTTACTTTATATGTTAAGTGAATGATTCTTGTATATGTTTTTTGTTTATTTAGGTACCAGAAATTGAACTCATGACCTCACATTTGCCAGGCAGACACTGTGCCACTGAGCTGTATCCCTGGCCCTTTGTGTGTGGTTTTAAAGGAGATGCATCAGCATATTCTCAGCACAGCAAGAAAGCGTGGCAGCCAAATAAAAAAATAGTAAAGAATATAAATAAGTAATGTGTAGAAAGATTGTCAGTAAACACAAAACTTGTAAGTTACGAGTTATGAAAGAATGCATAAAAATGACATAATTTTCCTCTTACTAAATTATGAAGCTTTAAACCTTTTACATGTCACCAGAATTAATAAGATCTTCACTGTCATTGTTGCTTGAATTTAAAAAATACAAACAAATTGGAAAGAAATTAGAAATTGTATATATAGAATTCTTCATCAGTGATCCTTCTAGTTGTATCAGTCATCTGGAGCAAAACTCTGAAAGCTTATCTACTGTTATACATAAGCCACAGATTTATAACAGTGATGAATCAAAAGTTGTTCAAACTGTTCTCTTTCTGGTTCTGGGAATTGAACCCAGGGTTTTCCCAATGTCCTACATTCCTGCCCTTTTAAAATTTTTTAAAAATTTGAGACAGGAACTTGCTAAGTTGCCTAGGTTGTACTTAAATTTATGGTCCTCCTGCCTCAGCCTCCTAAAGTGCTAGGATTACAGGTGTGCACTACCATGCCTGTCTTACCCCGTATTCTTATTTTATAATATCACGCAGGTATTACAGATGATATTTTTTAAAAATATAAAGCTTAAAAGAGTATAGCAGCAAACATATTAACCATGGTTTTTGTTTTCATGGAAATTGAATTATAAGCATAGGAAAACAACATCAGTTTTTAAGAAATGGTGAATTTCAGGGATTGGCAGTTTCATTTCAGTAAAATCTATGGTTACAGACCTGACTGAATCTGATTTGAATTCCTACTTAACTGCTTGCTTGTTGGACAAGTGAGTTACTAGCTCTGTGACCGTAGATAGGTAAGTCACTGAATTTATGTAAGACCCAGTTTCTCTAGCTGTGCTTGAGTGAAGTGAGAGTACTTACAGTGCATGTACTGACACAGTGCCGTCTAAAACATCCCGCACTGCTGGCTGTATTACTAACACTCCATACATGTCAATTATTTGGGTTGCACATAGTTTTTATACCAGTCCTTCTACTTTTTAAATTAAATTAAATTAAATTAAATTAAGTTAAATTAAATTAAATTAAATTTTTTTTGGTACTGGGATTGAACTCACAACCTCGCACTTGCCAGGCAGGC
>PVJX010022821.1:0-30083 GCA_004027295.1 Dolichotis patagonum
CTATTTATAGCTAGAGGGGAAAAACATCTGGGGTTTTCTTTTTGTTTTAGCAGTAATTCTGAAACTGTTGAAAACCAGCTTATAAAATCTACTCACGAGTAGATTTAAATCTAATTTTACTTTCAAATCATGGCACAAGAAAAATGCGAGTAAAGCTAAATGAAACTTAATCATTAAAATAAAAATTTAGGTATTATTTTGGCAACTGTAAAACTTAAAAATATTTAATAACATGAAAATGCTTATAGTATATCATTTATCATTCATGGAAGTGGGAAGACTATAAAGCAAATATATAATTTCATTTCTATCTTAAAATATGTTTATTTTTAAAATGGTAAGAAAGAAAAGTACAAAAAGGATCTGTGACTTTCTTTATGATCCTTTGCATATTTTTCTAGTTTACAGATTTTTGGAGGAGAGTGTCGTCATTCCATGATGATGACATTTATTGTGGGGAGTCTGCACATGGACATGGCATGTTTTTGTCCCCTCTCCTCCCATCTCGCCCTGCCCCCTCCAGCTGTTGTTCACCTTCCCATTTGCAAAAAGATCAAGGAGAGGTTGATCTTCTGCCTTGTACATATGTAAATTTGTGGATTTTTTAGTAGTAAATTTCAATTCTATTTTATAATTGCATGTTACATAAATAAATAGGAAACTCCAAGTCTGAACCCTTTGGCCTTTGCTGGTTCATAGTAACCAAGAATCACAAAATTTCAGACTGGCCAGGAAAATGCTATTTACTTTAAGTGGATTGATACCTGAATAAAAATAACCATGATCTAAATTTTAGTATTTTCAGGCTGAATAATGGCACCAGATAACATTCCCTGGGCTGTTTTTAAAAAGCACTAAATTTTTTAATGCATAGAATTTAAAATTTTTAATCTATGCATAGCCATTAGTAGCACAGCTTCTCCCTGAATATTTAAATCCACATTAAGCATATCTTTCCTGGGGATTTCCTGGTAATGATTTAAATACAAGAGACCTTGTGATTCTTGTGGAGAATCGCAATTTATGTTAGACCAGTGGCTCTTGACCGAGGGTGACAGGAACTATTTCTTAGTACCTGGAGACATTTTTGGTAGTCACAGTCTGGAGTGGGTGCTGCCGTCATGTTGTGGGAGAAGCTGGGCCTGCCGCAAACATCGATGCCGCAGAGGACAGTCTCCTGCAGTTATCCAGCTCCATGTGTGAGTAGTACTGAGGCTGAGAAATCGTTAGATACTTTGATGGATACAGATGTGTAGCAGTTCACATTGCAGCGAGGTTATAGTTCCAGTTTAATACCTTGTTTACAGCAAGGAAGTGACTATAAAATGAGGTGTGAAGAGTTTGGGCTCATTAGAAAAGGAACTCAGAACACTGAGATTTGAAGGTTTAGGATTGCTAGAGTGGTCATCACGCTGACTTAAGAAAGGCTAACCAGTGCTGGCTGGAGTCAGCTGCAGGAGATGGAGGTGAGTGGCAGGTCAGTAGACAGTTTGGAAACCCTCAACTCAGAGGCCTTCAGGGGAAGTTGAAGGCCATCCGCGCCATGGAGATGCACGGGAATATGGTAAGAATGTATCTGTGATAAATCACGTCCTAAGAGTCTTCTTGGGATGATAAAGGTGTAGCAGCAAATGTATTGTCCTTTTTGCTACCTTTGTAATGCGTTGGCTCAAGATTCTTACTGGAACTTCCCTTGGGAAGATGGGGTACCCTATCAGTGTGCAGCCATGGGGTCTTCGACATAGGAGAAGTACAAAGTGCCAGGTATGGTGGTAACATAAAATAATTAGGATGAGGAGCAGGATGACTCTGTAGACGTGACTGGGCTTTGAAGATGGCAGACAGAGGTCAGGAAGCACAAAGGAATGAAGGAAGACACAGCCAGAAAAGGTTCACAGTTCATGACACGAAATTTTACTCTTAGGCTGCTGGCTAATTATTCTATGTGTTTTTATCTGTTTATTTATTTGAGATAGGATCTTGCAGTGAAATTTAGGCAGGCCTCGAACTCACAGTGACCTTCTTGCCTCAGCCTCAGTGCTGGGATTATAGGCACGTGGCAGCATGCCCAGCGATGCGTTACTTTTGTAACTTTATCCTTTTTGGATAGTAGATGCTTATAAATATCTGCTCTTAACCTTATTCATTGTTTTAAAGGTATTCTAGTTTCAGATGAGTATTTTTTCTTAATCTTTAATTGATCTTTAGTTGTTGAACCTACATCAGTTGAGAAGTATTAATAACAGGGACAGTGTTACACATGTCCTCTGAGATTTTGTTTTAAATTAATTAAGATATTTGATTATACAATATTAGAAACATTGAAAAGAATATATGAGACAGTTAAAAAGTTATGGGACATAATATATAACATAACAGCATTACATAATGAAATGGAACATTAGTAATGCCATGTTTCTGCCTTTTGCCTAGAAATATTAGCATCTTGAATATTATGTTATTATCTTGACTTTTAAACTATAATTTAATTACATATGTGTATATCTCTCTGATTATTTAGTTTTGATTTTTTATGCTTTATAAAAATGACTTCATGTATTTTTAGTCTGCTATACTCTGCTTTTTTCAGCTAATACTGTATTATGTTTCTAGGATTAGTCTTTATTTGTGGATGTAGGTAGTACTGTTTTATTGCCATATCATATTCCATTGTGATGTCATTTCATTCTATTATCCATTTCTTCAATTGATGGATGCTTAGGTTATTTCCAGATTTTTGCTCTTTAAAGATTGATGCTTAAATACAATAGTATGTGCAAGTTTCCTCAGAGAAGTGCTTTGCAAGCTTCATTTTAAACTGTAAACCAACAAGACATACACAAATCTGTGGATACTAAAATCTATCATCTGTCTATTTATCTGTTCAAAAACCTTGAGAAATAACATTTTCCCCATTATAAAATTCAGTCTATTTGTTAAAAAAAATGCTAGTAGAGACTCAGTACATTGATTTCATTCATAATTTTCATCTGCAGTTTGAAAACTAGTCTAGATTATTTATTGGGATGTGAAATTGCCAGATCTTATTATGATATCCAAATTTTCAACTTCTATAAATAATGGCAAATGATTTACAAGATGTTTTATCCAGCTTATTTCTATGAATTCTTGTTAATCAGCACTTGGCATTTCACACAAAATGATGTTTCAACAGAAGTCTTAAGTTAGTAAATAATACCAGAACATATTAATGATTTTTATTTATGTTCTAATTTTTCAACTAAAAATTTATAGCTCAGTAAAGTGCCAGCATTTCTAAAAGACTAAAGAATACTGAGTTGTCTTAGTCTTAGTTTGGGATCATGCATAGGAATGTCTTCACATTTTATTTGCTTAAAAATGCATCTTGCTTATTATTCTCTTTGCTTTGCTACCTAAAGGTACAACTACTGATCTGTTTTGGTTATGGCTTTGTGTTTGATTATTTTAAAGTTAAGCATCACTGATAAATTACCTGTTAAGTAAAACTTAAGCCTACTGGAAAACAGTCACTTTGTTCCTATTGTGGCATGACACATTTTGTTTCTAAAAGAACTACAACTTTTATGAAAGTTTTACAATTTTTATGAACAGTTGGTGATGTTAGTTTTAAACTGAAAGAATTGATTAAGTTCCATTTGGGTTGATTCAGTTAAAATGTGGCCTTTTGTATTTGAGACTTAAATATAACTTAGTGAGTTTGTGGCCCTGCCATGATTTTTAAGGTTGAGAACATCTTTCTTTACATTGTCTTCATGCTTGCTAGAATTGTGATTCTGTGTGCTGGTATATTCCCTCTTGGCTTTTGCTCTGTTTGATAATGCCTTGGCATGTAAAAGTCTACTTGTTTATTTAAATTCAGTGACTAAGTACACTTAAGAAGAATTTTTGCTCTGTACAGAGGCTGACTTCATTATTCGTGGGTATTCTCCTGGTGTATGGGTGATTAACCACGACTTTGTAAGACACTTTCCTTCTATGTGTTTTGGGTGGTTCCAATAAGAGCTAAACCCACCTCTAGTTTAATTTTTCAAGGCAGTGATGTAATCAAAGCCTCATCATTCAGTAGTGTTATTTGGGATATATATATGTTTCCACAACATTATCATCACTATCAACAAAAACATTTCCAGCCTGGTACTGATCTCTCTCATCTGCTGTGTGTTTGCCTGGCCTGAGAAGGGTCCAGGGCTCGCTACAATGGAGGAGCTCTCTTAGTCCAGTACAGATTCAGCATTTTGTTTCGTTTCTGGAATTTTTTGTTTTTAATTTCTGGACTTCTTCCCCAAGCAGTGAGAATGCAAGCTGCAGGTCTAGGGATGCTCTCGTTTATATGGTGGATGGGTAGCAGTTAAAAGGAGTGAATGCAGTGCGTGAAGCTGAAGTGCAGAAATGTTAGGGTTCTCCTTGGTGCCATTACCTCAGCCATGCCTTCCCCGCACCGAGTTCCACCAGAGAAAACTGTGGCGATGTGGAGGAGCCCAGGTTCAGGCCCAGGAGTTGACCCAACTCTGGTCTGGGCAAAGAGAGAATATGTCCTGTGGCACTAGTTACAGGCTGTGGGTTGCACAGCCCTCGTACAGTGAAGAAAAATATATCCCATTTGGTCTATCCCAGAATTCTAGATTCTTTACAAAGAAACCAGTTTCTTTCTACACATATTTAAAATAAAAACAAAGCAATACAACATACTCCCTTTCCCCCACTAAACTATTTAATAAAGTCAGAAGTAACTCCCCCTGTATGTTTTCCTGTATTTTTAAGACTCAAAATGTGAAGCAGGAGAATGGCATTGTATCCTGACTCCGAGTTTTTCTTTATAATTTATTTTATTTTAAAAGGGAGTAAAATTAAACACAACAAAACAGAACAGAACTGGACATAAGAAAGCATAAATTTCAAAGCTAGACAACCAGAGATCTTCACTATCTGTCATATTGTCTCTTGTTTTCTTCCACATGGTTGTCCTTATCTTTGCATATGGAGAGCTCATACTAAATAACATAGCCAATCTTTTCACAAGAAGTGTAGTTCACTGGCTTCCACTTGCTAGGCATAGGGGAGGGAGAGGGGGGACACGGGATGGGGGACAGGATGGCATGAGATGTCTGATTCTCAGCCCACACGCAGGCAGGATCACAGTCACCCCCCCAGAGACGGGAAGAGTTCCTTGTTCTCCTGGCACCCCAAGTCAACCGCACGGTGCAGGTCCTGAGGCGCCAGGGTCTCTCTCCTTCGCCGCCGAAAGTCTGCCACACTCTCAGCTGCCCCCAGAGAAGGGGGAGTTCCTTGTTCTCCCAGCACCTCGACTCGGAATTTTTCTTAGTTACTTTTCTCTCCTTGCTGGAACAAAACATCCGACACCTAAAATGAAGGAAGGAAAGGTTTATTTAGCTCACAGTTTGTGGAGGTTTCAGTCCATAATTAGCTGGCTCTAAAGTAGAGTGGCATGGCACAGGGGCAACACTTCAAGGTGGTAGAAGACAGCAAAGCAACAGGAGCACAAGGTAAACAAACCTCTTTTCCTCTCTTACATGGTAAGCAGGCTGCCTCCCCCTAGGGTGAGTATAGCACTTACCCCATCTCTATGCTCTCCTCTTGCAGAGGCTCAGGATGTTTACAAGTGAGACCCTGGCCCCCTGCTGGGTCCTTTAGTTAAACTTCTATACTTCTCAGGTTGACACAGTGTGTGAGTCACTACCCAGTTGTTATTGCCTAAGCAGTGAAGGTGTGGACCTCAGGAGCATTGGGCAGTTACAGCACAGGGCACAGCCCGCCATCCACGGTAGTCTCAGTGAGTACTTGTGACTGGATCTCAGAGTGATGAAGGTGTTGAAAAGTACATCAGGAAGGTTTCCCAGTGGAGTTTCAAGGCTTTTTAGAAATAATCTCTACTCTTAAGCACAGGAAAGATAGTAAAATATTTTTGGTAGTACCAGCAAAATGGCCGTTCATTCTTCCTCAGATGTGGCTTTCTCAGAGGACAAAGTAGGAAAAAGAAAAGGGAAAAGTCAGTTATGTATTCTGTTTACTTCTGTGAACTACACGCTGGGGTTAATGAAGGTAGTGCATTTAAAAAATAATCCCCATAGACATGACATGTGTTGTCAGGAAAGAGGTTTTGAATGAAGAATAAGAAATGTTTTTAACATGCTCTGTCCCTTGTATGATATGACTGAGACACTGTTTTTTTCCTTACCAGCAGCTACCATTCTCCCTGTTTAGGGGAGAGAGAAAGAGAAATAGAGGGAGAAGCGAAGGGGGAGAGGGAGAGAGAGCATGAGAGGAGAGAGAGAGCCAGACAGAAGGAGAGACAGAGAAGGAGAGAGACAGACAGGAGAGAGAGAGAGCAGACAGAGACAGAGACAGAGACAGAGAGAGGTGGGAGAGATGAGAAGGGTGAGACAGAAGTAGGTATGTGTGCATCAGAGAGCAGCTAATTTCACTTGTTCTTAAACATTCATAAGGTTAAAGAATGAAATCCAAGCTGTCTTGAAATGACTCTACAGCAAGGAGAAAAGAAGTCAAATATGCCTAGTTACCTAAAAAAATCATTTTAAACACTTACTTAAAAAATGAGGCAGATGCTGTTGATTTTCCATGTTTGAACTAAGCTGTTCTCCATGGATATCATCTGATATTTAGAATAATACAGCTTATCTGTTTTCTGAAGGAATGCTGGGAACACTTTTAGGAAGTGTTTTGTTGACTACAGTAGTAAAATAACACTGTTTTGTTTACAGAAAAGCTGGAACAGTTGTAAAATTCTTAAAGTTTTAAGGATATTTGGTGTTTTGATGAACAGAGAGTTTGTAAGATAAGTGTTCTCAAAACTAATTTGATTTGTTCGCAGTTTGCTAACAATGATATTCTTCAGCGCCCAACAAAGCTATTTAAACCATAAGATGGACACATTATTTAAATCTTTAAAGGTAAATTATATTTTGGAAGTAAAAATGTAAAACATTATCTCTTAATTCTACTGAAGTGTCTAGATTGTTTTCGACTAAAGAATTAGATATACCTTTAGAAGTATAATTTATAAAGTTTAGCAGCTAACGCTAAGAACTACAACAAAAGCTTGGTAAATATTCATTGTATAGAAGCATATTTATTCCTGAAAAAAACTGTATGTGAATCAGATTTTTATAAATTGAATCATAATTTTACATGTATTATGACTCATTATGTAAGACAGATAATCTTTCCAAGTTTATATTTGTGGTAAACCTAGATTTTCATGGGTCAGAATTTCTTGGAGTAAAGACAGCTCGTGTTGCGTAAAATCTGGTTTATTCTTCTCGAGGTTGCTAAGGTACAGAAGGTTTTTTTTCAAAGGGCCATAGTTATTCACAAGTTTATAAACAATTCAGTAAAAATAGACTTCTAAGCATCTTCGGTTTGTAATTCATAAGTCATTCATGCTGAAATACTTGGCCTTAAATCTTATTCCCCTTGAGAATGGGGGATGTTTATAAAACATATTAAGAATTACAAATATATAAGGGAAGGAAGAAAATTGCACTGTCAGTAATGGGACGATATAAATTTGTGTACACATGAAATCATTCTATTCCAAATAAAGAAGCAGGTTAGAGAGGGGTTTATATTAAGAATAGGCTCTGGATAACAGCTATTTTGTTGCAACCCCATTTGAGTTCCACTGTGAATCAAGTCCTGTTTGGCTCTATTATCTTGTTTATTTGTTGAGTTTTGGTTGTTTAATTAAAGTGTTAGTATAAATAAGAGTCCCTCATAAATGAATTGTCTCTGGTTGTAAAATGATCACTATTTACTGTCTAACTGGAAGCCAAAGACATTTTTTTAACAAGAGAAACTTGTAGTCGTATTTTGAAGCAAATAACCCATTATTTTTAAAATCTAAATTAATATGTCTTTCTCTGGTCTTAACAAGAGCTGGACCAAGATATATGGCCAGCTGGAAGAGACTCATCACATGCGCCTTCTTCAAGCCGTGTTGGAGAAGGTGGCAGGTAAGATGGGATAAACCTTTGTTCATGAAAAGCTTATTCAAGAATTCAAGTATGAATCTTCTTCAGAAGCAGAATCAATGCCTGGAGAAACAATGGTCAAGATATTTTCAACTTTTCTGCAGTCTTTTCAGTTTTCTGTTGTGATTTTTCCTACTTGATAGGAGTTTTCCAGTTGATACAGAATGTAAAGTGAAATGCCGTCCAGCTTTGAGGGATGGCGAAAGGATTAATGTGAGTCCCTTCCTAGTCCAAGCCATTGTATGAAAAGAGTTCGAAAATCAGGTCAGCTACTTCCTGATTTCCCTAAGAAATGTGAAGACCCTTGTTACTGTTTCAGAATGGCTTCCTCACTGTAGGCGCAGCCCAGGCCTATGCCTGGGAGCAGGGGAAGCCTCCCAGGAGGTCGCACCCACTGTTGCTTTCCTCCACCTTCATCAGGAGCAGCGTGGTGTTGTGGCATTGATGGGTGTTGCAACGGAACCAGGCTGCCTGGGTCTTAATTGTTAGTACGCTACTCACTACAGGTGTGCCTCTACTTACTATAGTTTGCATCCTGATAAATCCATCCTTGACAGTGTTGTCAGTCGAAAGTGTATATGAGTGTGCTGGCCTACACCTGTAAAATACCTGTGAACTCTGTCTCTTTAGAAAAAGTCTGTATTTCCACTGTTACTCCAAATGAGTAGATAGTCCGGGGGTCCGTGGATGCCCTGGAATCGATTCACTGCCCCCTGAATGGCACAGTGTATATCAGTTATCTTTGGCACAAAGTGTCCACTCTGCCACAAGATGCTCATGAAGACACCAGAGAACGGGTATCTCCTCACAGATTTGGAGAAAACCTTTCAGTACCGCTGGGAAAGCCTCCTGCTGAGAATGTGAAATTATGACCATTTCCATGTTTATCCCACTCCATAACACTAAACTGGTATGTACATGAGGTAATTGTTTATATTTTACAGCACAGCTTTATGATTGCCACTCATTTGAAACATGTGGCCATGACAGGCTAGTTTAAGTGAGGACAACTTTGACTTAATCAAATATACATTTGTTTGTGTGTGTGTGTTTTAAGTCAAGTTTCAAGAGTGTACTGCAGTGAGAAACGGTGTGTGCCCATGGTGACTGTAACAGCCAGCCCTTTTGTACACAGATTTCTTTTGAAGCAGTCTGTTTTTACACTTTAAATACACTTCTTATTTTTGTATTAATTACTGGCATACAAAAAGTGCTACAAAAGTTGTCAAGAAAACAGTCTGTTCCTTGAAGAGGATTAAACATTCCTGCAGCCAATGTGTTCTGATCTACATTTGGTTAGTAAACTGTTTTCTAGAGGGAATACTTAATGCTAGCCATGAGTTACAGGGTTAGAGTTGACTAATTTGAAAAACTAATAACAATAACAAATAATCAGACAATGAGGCTCTGTTGTGGTGACTGTCCCTGCATTGAACCCTCATAGCTGACTGCCTCGCTCAGGCTGGTAGGTGATGGGACCCTCTTCTGGCCACAGTGACCTTAAAGCAGGGCCCTTAGAGGGCTGCTGAAAGGCTCCATATGTCGATATGTGCCCCTGCCATTAAAGAGAGTGTTTCTTACCTTTTGTTTTCTTCAGAGTTGAAAATTACCCTTCTAAAGCCAAGTGTGTGGAAATAATCTTCAGTGCTTCGGAAGGGGAGTGTGAATTTAAACTTTTTTTTTTTAAATTCATGTTTCCGAAACCCTTAGCTGGCTGGGTAAATTGTTTTTTAGCATTGAATTACATACAGTTAAATCATGGCTTATGCATGTGGTCAGTGCTGCTTTTCTTCTAAGTGAGCCTGTTTATTTAAAAAACTTGAAAATGAGAAGTTGTTTTGCTTACTCGGTTGGAGTTTATTGTAAAATTTGGATGCCAGAAAAAGAAAGAAGTACTGTTTTTGCACTGGGTGTGTGCAAAGCCGGCTGGAGTAAAGGGGAGAAAGCACAACCATGGTGCTTTTTCCTTTCTGCCCAAAGAAGGAAAGCTTTAATGGTCACAGAAGGTGCCTGTAGAGATCTGGGGTTGTGACCACCAGATGACGCACCAACAGATGCTTCCAAACACAGCCCTGCCAAGCATTCGTTTTCACTCTTGTTCCTTCGCAATTATAAAAGTAATTCCAGAAAGAAATAGAGAACAAAGTGGAGATGACATTTGTTATGCAAAGGGTTAGTTTGATGCTTGTGGAAAATAAGTGGTTGTTTCTCCCTGTTCTGGGTCACCAGTGTCATGAGCAAAGGTCTCACACTTGACCCCAAGAGGTACTGATTGATGAGGCAGCAACCGCAGTTGCGTGAGACCCAGGACCCTACGAGAGGCACAGGCCGCAGACGTCCAGAGTCCAGCATCTGTCCCCCACGCAGACCTTTGCAGGAGGCCAAGCCATCCTGACCCGCAGATGAGAAAGTCAGGAGCTGTAGAGATGGCGTGTGACTCGCCTGCCCTCACACCATTGATCTGTGACAAGGGGCCACAATCCTTTTATAAAGTGAGATCTCAGGCTGGGGATTTAGCTCAGCGGCATAAACGCCTGCCTTGCAAGTGCGTGGTCCAGTTCGATCCCTGGTACCGACAGGAAAAAAAAAAAGTGAGATCTCTCCCTCCCTCTCTCTCTCCTCTCTCTCTCATACCCAAAGACACATCCTAGAAAACGATGCTAATCTGCCAGTTTACTTTTTGTGATTTTAATCCTTCTAATGACAACTCAGTTATCCTGTCAGTAATCCCTCTAGAATTCCCCCGATTGAGCTAAGAACTCTCTTCATACCTCATCTCCTGCATGCTCCTCCTGCTTGTTATATGCTGTAGGAATTAACTGGTTGTATTTCTGTTTATAAATGCTTTGCATACATTCATCTTTAAAAGGCGCCTCATTTATTTTTCTTCTTCATACTTTATAAGATTGATGTAACCACAGCAATATTAATTGACCTTTCTCCTATTTCTGCAGCAGTACTTTTTTAATGGTCCCTATGAGAGTGCTCTATTTTAGTTGGTAAGGCCTGCCCATGCTATGACGTTATCAGGAGGTCCTGGGGGCTTAGGACATTTAAAGTCTCCTGCAGTGGAAAACTGTTGGGAGCCAGGCTGACACTACCGGTAAATGTGGGCAGAGGGGACCTGCACTGTTTTCTTTAGGGCAGTAGGTAGCTGGAGATAACAAGGGCCCCCATTGTTCTTCTAGTGACTACAACCTTATAGGAATGAGAAAGGAGTAACCTTTGTGAACTCTGCCCATGGACAAATAGAAACTATGAATGCGGAGACAAGAGCCTTAGTGAAATTCCAAGTTTGATTCATTTTATAGAAACTATTAGCATGGACAAGAACCTTAGTGTTCACAAGATTCCAAATTTGATTCACTTTTAGCACTGGCTTTTTCCACTAAGGCATATATCAAACATACAAACAAGCACAGAGAATAATATTTGGAATATCCACGTACCCAGAGTCAGCCTTACTATTTTCTGTTTGCTACGTACCCTACCCAGAGGCCACTGAATGTGGTGTTTATCACTCTGAGATTATAAATTTAACTCTTGGGGACTTCTCTAAATGCAAGGGCCTTTGCGTAACACAACAGGAACTGTGTCTTGTGAATATAAAAAGTGTGGTTTTGGAGCCACCATGAGACTGCTGCAGCTATTTGAAATGAGCAGGGCAACTGCAGAGGACCAAACTTTGTCAAACCTGAGATTCAGGTCTAGTTGGGAGTTCTCTAAGGGACAAAGTGGGATGGTCAGTAGCCCGAGTGTTACTCATCAAGGTAAAACTCAGATGGTATGAGGAGATGCATGGTTGAGGAGGAATGTTTTTCCAACTTTTTTGATTGTGAGGCACAAAAAATTTTTTTTGCATGTGGACTCGTATGCCACACACGTGTGCACACACACACTTGCACACACACTTCTGAGTGCAAAGTTTCAGGGAACTCGTCATATGCACTGTTATTCTTTCTTTAGTAGCTGCCCTGAAATGCAGTCTGATTTGCTGGTTTTACAGAAGCTATTTTGTTCTGATAAGCTGGTTTTATGTACCATTAGTAGATAGGAACCCACAGTTTAAAACTACAATTAAAAAAAAAAAAGTCAAACCAGTCCCAGTTTGGGGAATTGTAATTTGTTTCATTGGACAAGTTTTTTTTAAAAGGATATATTTAGTTGAGCTCTGCTGAACATTTTCACAAGTCTTCCCTGTCACTGACCTAAACCATAAATATTTATGCCGTAACTTACTAATAACAATCCCATGTAAAATTAAGCATAATCCAAAGCTCTTTTGGGTTTCAGGTTATTTTATGTCGTGTTGCTTGCTTCTCCTGCTCTGTGCTTCTCACCTCTCCAACCATTTCTGTGAGGTAGCTTGTCTAGCTGGCATAAACAGAATTTGAACACAGCGACTTAACTATATTTTATAAATTTGCAGTTGTTAAGCCACAAAATCAGCCTTTCCAAATAAAAGTGAGCGTAAGTCAAAGTGCCAAGTGGAAAAGAACAGCTTTCGAGTCTTCAATTCTTTTCCTCACAGTTTACCTCTTTGTGATCTTAAATGAGGTCCATATGAAAAATAAAGTAATATAAGCTTTGCATTCTGTTTGTTAAATGCCACTCAATTTTTATGTAACCAGGCTGACATCTTGCTCAAAAGAGGTGCCTGGTAATGATCCCCAAAGCACAAGATCACATGTTACCTTGTTCAAAAGAAATTTAAGGCTGAGAATGTAGCTCAGTGGTAGAGCACAAGCCCTGGATCCAATCCCTAATACTGGTGTGTGTTGGGTGGAGGCAGTATTTACCTAATGTGATTAACCAAGGTGACTTCCTTCAGGGAGGCAAAGGAGAAGAATTACATTTAATGTACATTAAACAAGCAGTTGTTAGCTATTATGAGCTACGTTGATTCCAGGAGATTAAAATGAATCAGCTTGCTTGCTCCAAAAGGTGACTGCCTACTGCCACTTAAACATTAATGAGGTCGCTGCTTCCTAAAATGTGGAAAAAGGAAGGTTTTCTTTAAACCAGCTCTTTCACATTAGTGGAAATGTGATTCTACCTCAGGAAATTTAAATGGGTTGGTTCAGTAATTGGGAAGGAATGTCTCCTTCGGATGAGAAAGGGAAGAGTTCAGCTGATTTTCAGACTTAGGAGCAATTGTGAGAATAACACTTTTTGTTGTGTACATTTATGAATGTGTCTCTGCGTGACTTGTAGAAGAATGGTTCTCAAATGTTTTGGTCTTTTGACTCCTTTCCACTAAAAACTGTGGAATCTCGGCATGATAGTGTACCGTTGTAATCCCAGCACTTGGAAGTCTGAGGCAGGAGGATCATTGCAAGTTTGAGACCAGCCTGGGCTACAAAGTGAGCACAAGGCCAGTCTGAACTGCATAGCAAGACCCTGTCTTAAAAAAAAAAAAAATTGTGTGGACAACGCCAGGAAACTTTTGCTTCTGTAGGTGTGTCTGTTCATTTTTTCATTTTAAGTATTAAAATTATAAGAATTTTTAAAAGAAATTTTAAAATATATTTATTGACTCTTAAAAATACTGAATCCATTATATGAATACTTTATATATGAATATATAATGGAATAATGAATCCGTTATATATTTTCTAGAACAAAGCTGGATTTTTTTTTTTCAGCCTAAAAAGTAAAGCATGAATATTTTGAGAGAAGATTATGGAGGCCCGGGAAACCTAGGCAGAGACTTTACACTTGGGAAATCAAGGAGCCACATAATTTCTTAAATAGGAAAATGACTTGGTCAAAGTTGTTTTTGGTAGTACAGTAAACGGATTAGAGTGGGAAGGGAGAGAAAGGAGAAAAGCCACTCCAGTGGTCACTGCAGTGAATTGGATGAGTGGCATGGTGGGCTAGGCCTCAGGTCTTGGCAAAAATGGAAAGAGACAAACTTGGAAAGAGCTTTGGAAGGCAGTGACCATGACTAGGACATGGTGATAGGGTGTGAGTGGCCAGGGTCAAAGATGGCTAAGAGTTTTTAAGTTAAAACATTTGAACAGTGGTTTTTTTTTTCCCTTCTGTCTTTAAACTTTTCTGAAAATTCCCTGGGTCGAGCTCACTGAGGTCTTTCCTTGTCTTGCAGAGTTGGCTAGCCCGTTTTGGGGCTCCGTAGGAAGCCACCACACTTTCCACGGTGAATCTGTTGCTGATGCTTCCCAGAGAAAAGGCAGCTTTGCACCTATGACCTCCCTGGGGAGTTCCTTGCTGTTGACCTCCCTGGGGCCCAGCAGGTGTTAAGGGGCTACAAGTCTGGTTTCCTGCGCAGAGACTCCTGTGGTCCACCTCATATGCACCCCAGCACCCCCATCAGCTCCCTCTTCTCCTTCACCAGCCCTGCAGTGAAGAGACTGCTCGGCTGGAAGCAAGGAGATGAGGAGGAGAAGTGGGCTGAGAAGGCAGTGGACTCATTAGTGAAGAAACTGAAGAAGAAGAAAGGGGCCATGGATGAGCTGGAGAGGGCCCTCAGCTCTCCGGGCCAGCCCAGCAAATGCGTTACAATCCCTCGGTCCCTAGACGGGCGTCTGCAGGTGTCCCACCGCAAGGGGCTGCCCCATGTTATCTACTGCCGCGTGTGGCGATGGCCGGACCTGCAGTCACACCACGAGCTGAAGCCCCTGGAGTGCTGTGAGTTCCCATTTGGCTCCAAGCAGAAGGAGGTGTGCATCAACCCTTACCACTACCGCCGAGTGGAGACCCCAGGTGGGTTTGCTCATGGTGTCTGGGTTTGTTGCTGAGCTAAGGTGGTGTGTCTCTATGGAGAAGGAAGGGCACCCCAAGGCAAGGGTCTCTGCCGGGAGAGCAAGGGAGGTTCTGTTCTGAGGAGCAAATCCAACATTTTGTATCCAGAAAAATCCAGGCAGAACATATTTTAATCTGCACACACATGTAAGCTTTGTGCGCTTTTGAAAAGAGTAGTTTTATTTGGCTTATTTTAGAAAGAATCATCATAATCTTTTCCTTTTCCTGGTTCTTAAGGGTTTGAAAGTCTTAAAATGGCCTTGATAATGATTCGCTGTGAAAACACAAACATGTCCCGCCAACTACACTGAACAATACCTAGCTAAACTGAGGAAAGGTTTTTGGCTCCACTTTGTCTGAGCTCAGATAAGTCAAAGGCATTTCATATCTCAATCTGAAAACAGCCAAGACAAGGCTTGATGAGTTATTCCAAGGCTAAAAGCAAGTTGGGGAAGGATTGGCAATTGCTCTGAAATACGGTATATGAGTGTTGTTTTGTTTTTGTTTTTGTGTGTTTTTGTTTTGTTTCTGGTGCTGAGGATCAAACCCAGGGTCTTACACATGCTAATTCTTCACTAAGTAAATGCAGTTCTTAAATGCAGTTTAAAATACAGAACAGTCCTGTTCTGAAGCTCTTCACACACTGACAGGTGTGTGTATCCACATACCACCTCCTCCCTGGAGAAGCCTGGTGTTTACCTTCCTTCCTTCACACTGATAGTAACAGTTTTATTGCAGTTCTCTTTGCATGGAGTGTTCCCATGGCATTCCAGGCAGGAATACAGTTTTTCTAATGGGAGTCTTCTTCTTTTCATTGGCCATCTGCCTCATTCCAGGAAACCAAAGGGCTGGCACATTTGCTCAGGGAAATGGCCCGTGTCCAATTAGGAGACAGTGCTGTCTAGGTAGCAGCCGAAGCGTTCAGTCACCTTAATGAAGGGCTGGGTCACTAGTCATGCTCAGCCTGCGTCAGTAGCACAGAGGCTTCCAAAGCTTGCCATCGTGTTATCCAGTGGTCGACACGGAAGTCACCTGCTTGGGCCTGGGCGCTTCTCAAAACATTCTTGCAGCTTTGCAACCCTGTCTGAGGAGGCCATTATAAGATCCCACATTCTGGGCAGATCTGATGCATTTCCCTGAAATCAAGGAAATCATTGCTTCTTCTCTTTTTTTGTATTTCTCTTCAAATACTCTTTGCATATCTCAAAAAAAAAAAAAAAAAAGTGGAGAGAGGTGGCACACATCTGTATTCCCAGCAACTCAGAACTGCTTCAGCCCAGGATTGAAGGCCAGTGGAGGCAGCATAGCAAGAACCTGTCCAAAAAAAATTAAAGTTAGTCATGTCTCAGTTTATGACAAAGTTGACTTGATTCCTTTTAGCCTCAAAGATTTGAGTTGTACTAGACATTCAAAATACACAACTAAAAAAGATACACACCTAATGGAAAAGTGTTCATTGAGAAATATTTTCTCTTTCACAAGTAATGCAATTATAAAACATAAAATGTTGTAACAGCTTGTAAGAGTAAAATGAATCCAGTTTTCCTTTTGTGTACTCAGAAACCCATTTTTAAAGAGCTATTTGAAGTTTCAGCTTTCCTGTAACATATTTTAGGATGATAGTGTCAAGGTTTTACATATGTAGATAGATTCCATATCATCACATTTTAATTAGATTTTCCAGAAAAATGGGTTGAAATTGTATTAATTTAAAATGATATTTAAGGTACACAGGCTTTTACTCCTAAGAGATCATTTTACTAGAACGGCAGAATTTACATATACTTACTCTGTTTGAAGTAAATATTTTGAGAACATTGAAAATGTTAATGTTGTTTGCTGAGTCCCTAATTATAATAAAAGTTTAAGTGTTGCCTTTGAAGTTTTATTTTTACGGTGTGTTTTAAGGGCATTGAAAGCTGCACTCCGATTTTCTTTTCACTTGCATGTCCACATAGGGAATTGATTTCAGTGCTTCTGAAGCACTGAAGCATCCACAGTGAAGCATCCACTTTTGCTTTTTAAATTTCCAGTTCTCCACATCAGGACTTTTAAAAAATAAATGAATTACGAGGCAAATAAAATTTTAAAGGGACTTTGTAAAATGCAAACCCAGTTTTAAAAATTACTTATTTTGACAGATGTAACTGTCAGATTGCTATTGAGCATTTGTAAGTACTTGAACTCTTTGTTTCTGTACTGATCTTGCCACAGATGAGTCCCTGATGGTGAGAGGTCTTTAGGTTCTCAATCTACACACTGCCTGGGGTGGGTCTCATAGAAGCATCTAAAAATGTTTTTGCTAAGTAGGATGATTTTACCTCGTGTAGCTGGAGGTGGAGGTTGTTTCAGGAGTGTAATTTCTCCTTTACATAAAACAGCCTTACTGTATCCAAACTACATGACATTTAAGGAAAGAAGATTAAAACAAGATAATAGGAAATCAACAATGGCTACCACAATGCCTCTTGTTGTCTTCAAAGTAGCTTCCTGTCCTATAAGACAAACAAAAAAAGGTGTAAAATCAGTCAAAAGTAATAAAAATGATACAGGGATTCAAAAATAGGAGATCAACAATGGCTACCTCAATGTATCTTCGAAACAGCTGCCCACACCATCAGATATAATAGAATCTAACAAAACAAAACAGAATACCCTCTATTGTGTTCACTGTTTTGTTTTGAGAGGCTCTATTCTGTTTTATTTTATTTGGTTTTATTCTCTTTAAAATAAAACTTTCTTTAAGAAGGAAAAGAGATTAAAGTATTTTTATAGTTTTTTCGCCTTTGTATCTCTGTACCCAGTAACGCCTTCTGCTGCTTTCCTATGTGTAACACTGAGACAAAGACAGCAGGGTGTTTTAAAAGCATTGTGTTGAATTTGCAAGCAGCAGTTGAAATGTGGAAATAGAATTAAGTAGCTAAGGATAGTAGTGTTTTTAGGGAAGGTGTTTAAATTACTTTTGTTTATTGAGACAGGGGCTTGCTGTGCAGTTCGGGCTGGCCTTGAATGTGCTATTTAGCATAGACTGGCCTCAAACTGACAGTAGTCCGCCTGCCTCAGCCTCCCAAGTGCTGGGATTACAGATATGTGCCACCATGTTTGGCTGTGGTATTTAAAAATATGACCAGTTGAGATCTAAGGAAGCCGAATGAATGAGTCAAGCCAAGTAACAACCAGAATCATACCGTCATCTTTGCAAACATTCACCTAGATGATAGAATATATCACCATGATAAAGAAAATGCATTGTTTCTTTGCTTTTGGTGCCACAGATTCTACTGTTGCAGAAATGAAAGTTTGCATTGAGAAGGGTATGAAGCATTGAGCTCAGTGTTAGATTGTGCTCATCAAAAAAAAAGTGTTATTTGAACATTAACATTGTGATAAAGAAGCATCGTTGGAGAAGAAGCTGTATATTATCTCCTACTTCAGCCACTGGCTTGCTTGAGGCAAGCTAACTTTTTATTCCTGCATAGACAGGTAACACGCTAAAGGAATCTTCATTGTTTAGAATGAAGAATTCCATGCCCACCCTTTTATTTTGGCTTTTGCTGTACTGGTGATCAAATTCAGAACCTGTCTGGTGCTGGACAGGTGCCGTAGCACTGAGCTACACGCCAGCCCCTTGGGTCACTTTTGCACAATGGTGTTTAATATTTGTCCTCTAATGTTATAAGGCATCATTATAGAAAGACTAATTTATTAAGGGAGAAAAAAGCATTCGTTTCTCTGCTACTGTCATCAGTACTTACTTTAAAACTTTTCACTTACCTGCTTGAATTTATTTTTTGCTCATACAACTGAAAATTATTGCTTGTTAGGAAAGAGATAAATGTATTAAGTTAAAAAGCAAATGGTAGGTTTCCTGATTGCTGTTACTTTTTTCTGCATTATTATTGTTACACAATGTTCCAAATGTTCCAAAATGTTTACTTTTAAAAGATCTTTTTAGATCAGTTTTACAACATTTACTTTTTTATGAAAATTTTTATCAATACTGGGATGTGATAACAAATCAACACTATGATTAAAAGCAAGAGCCAACTCTTCTATCCTTCGAAACATCTTTTAAACATTTCTTGCTTAGTTTTTTGCTCTTTCTTCCATGATTACTAACAACCACAAAGGTAACTATAGTTAATGTGCTTGTTGTCTGTTCCCAGATTTATCACTGTTAGAAAATCTGTCATCCTTCTAACATAAAAGATGAGGATTGAGTGATACATAGATGACTTTCTGCCTTCTTTCCTCCTCTCAATCTTTAATATTTACATTTTAGTTCATACTGTAGTTTGTCTGAATTTTCAGTTACTGTGGTTTCTGTTGTGGATTTGGGGATGAAATTTTTCCTTCAGAAGGTCATTAGTTGGTTGTCTTCAATGGTTAGTGTTGAGGTGGGAAGTCAATTCTCATTTCCGTGTAGGTCTCAGTAACCTTCCAGGAGTTTCCAGAATATTTCATTTTTTTTTCAGTGTTTGAAACACAAGGTGGTATGACTGTGTCTGAATATTTCTTTTGTTAACTGGGCTCTGCACTCTTGCATTTCTTTTTCATCTGAAGATACAGATTCTTTTCAGCTCTGGGAAGTTGTCTTCTGTTGTTTCTTTGGACATTTTCTATTTTCTCTGCTTCTCTGTCTGGAATTTACATTGTTTCCCGGCTGCATTGCAGCCCCTATATTTACCTCACCTCATGCCAGCCATTGTGCCCCTTTAGATGTCACTAGGAAGTTTGAGCCCCAGACAAAGCTTACCCCTGAGAATTTGAATCCATTCCTATATGTTACATTGACTGAGGATCAGGAATACTCATGTTCTTTTTAAAAATGAAACCCAGAAGGGACCTACTGAAAGAAGCAGATGTTACAGATTTTTTATTGCAGCTGATCTTTTACTTATTCACTTTTATTGTTACTCACTGCTTGTGTTTTACTTAATAACTTTTCACTCCTCACCTTTAAATCTTTCCATTAAGGGTACACAGAATGTGTTTATTCCAGCAGCACTATCGTGCCTGAAATTGAGGCTGATCATCTAAATAATTCAACACAATCTGTAAAGGCAAAATATTCTGGGCATCACTTAGGGTTTCACTTACAAGCCATCGAAACAAGTGCCTTTTTTAAAAAAAGTCTTTTTTTGGCAGAAGGAAAGGAAGACATAAACAATCTGTTCCCCAGAAGGCCAAGGGCCAGAACAGTTCCAGTCAGTTTGGCGGTCGTCTTTGGAGTGCTGATATCAGAAAGGCCCCTGTGGAACTTTGTCATTAATTCTGAGATTCTGTTTAAGATGCAGGTGGCAAGAAGAAAGCCTTTTGGTTTAGTGTGGCTGACATATCCACCTGTGGGGTCGAGATGGGACCTCACGGGCAGTTTTATGACGAGCACAGTAGGGGAGGGTTATTCCCAAAGAGAAAGCTGTGTTGTTGTCAGCCAGGGGACGGACAAAAACTGCTCCCGTCCCTGTGTTCTGTCCTGATGAGTGGTGCTCTGTTCTCACTCTCCTGTTCCCTTCTTCTCCTAGTGCTGCCTCCTGTACTGGTGCCCAGACACAGCGAATATAACCCCCAGCTCAGCCTCCTGGCCAAGTTCCGCAGCGCCTCCCTGCACAGCGAGCCGCTCATGCCACACAATGCCACCTACCCCGACTCCTTCCAGCAGCCTCCGTGTCCTGCGCTCCCTCTCTCGCCTGGCCACATGTTTTCTCAGTCCCCGGGCTCAGCCAGCTATCCCCACTCCCCAGGAAGCCCTTCCGAGCCAGAGAGTCCCTATCAACACTCAGGTAGGTCAGTAAGAGTCGCGGTCTACGAGAAAATCAGACCGAAAGCAGTGACTGACGGTCAGCCATCACAAGTGTAAGCATGGTCAGTGGCATTCACATAGTACTTTATGGCACTTCACAAGCCAGTGTCCTATAGGCGCTGGATTCCATCCGCCCTCCGCCAGCATCAGGACCACACCCATCTGCAAACAGCTCTGCGGCCACAACATGATTCAACTCTGGTTTCTGGATCTAATCCTTGGGAAGTACTCAGAAACAAATGGATTTGGACACCATCCCTGGGAAGTTCCAAAGATATTCTTTGTGGCAGTAAAATACAATAGAAATATTTCTTTAACCCAAGCAGAAAGACATGGACTGAAGGCAGGCAACATGGAAGATGAGGGTTAAGCTTTGTAAGAATCAAGAGGGAGTCCCTGCCATGTGCAAAATGCCCACGGTGAGGCAGAGTGAGGCTCCCTCTAGCCAGTGCATTCTCACCTTTTGCTTTGTGAAGCCAGGACAGCAGCTTGCTGGAGAGGTCTTTGGTGACTTACTTGGTGAATTGAAAGTGGACATGAAAGAAAAAGGGAGAATCTACTACATGACCATAATTGCTTGTGCTGTGTGGTACCCAAGGAGTAGGTCAGAGCTGAGATTCCGGGAATAGATTACTGTGCACCTCACAAGTGTGAGGTAAGTAGTATCAGGAGCTAACAAGTTTCTGAAGGCAAACATGTAGTGTTCTGTCAGTCCCCATGCTTTGTGCCAGCTGCTGCAGTCCGCATCATCCATTTATTCATGAAGTCATTTATCTAGCAGATATTTATGAAACTTTTATTCTGTGAAAACCTTGCCAAAAGTTGCTACAGAAGCAATTTAAAGATCAACCCCAAATCCCCAAAGACCTTACAAAATGTGGGAAGATAAATGCCTGTAATCTCAGCACTTTTAGGGCGCTGGGGCAGGAGACTTGAAAGTTCAAACACCCTGAACAACTCAGCAACTTAGCGAGACCTTGTCTCAAAAATTTAAAAAGGGCTGGGGAGGTAGCTGAATGCAGAGGCCCTGGAGTCAGCCCTCAGCACTGTTTAAAGAACACAGGGTAGGTGGGGAGTTGCTTCCTCTCTTCTAAGTTAGTTTTTCTTTTGCCTTCTCAGCAGTTTATTCACATATCTACTTTTACATTTGTCCAATTACATAGTTGTGCCTTTCTATGTCCACCATAGAGCTGTAATGCAGTGATTGCTCATTTCAGTTGCTTGTTAAGAAATCACCACACAGGTGTTTGAAACACGATATTAGAGCGCAGAAGTAGAGATACAGATTTTCTTGATTCAGTTAAGTAGTGATTGCCCACCTGCAAAATGTCCAGCGCTGAGCCAATGCTAAAGGTGCAGTGATGATTAAAACCATAGTCTCTGACCATCAGTAGGCCTTGATTATGGAGAAGAATCACATAAATAAGTCATCACAGGTGCTAGAGGCTGTAGCGGTCCAGGCAAATGATTATAAGGACTTTAAAGCAGGCATGTGGGAGCAGAAGGAGGTGCTGAATTGGAGGAGGAAGCGTTGTGGGTTATTGGAGGACAGAGCCATGGTTAAGGACGGGATAATTTTGTCACAGAATGCATGTGTACATAACATTCATCCATTTATGCTATAAAGATTTCCTTTACCGACTTTGTGTTCTGGCCCTGGTCACGCTGACAGGCAGATGTTGTATTTCCTCTTCCCATCTGAGAAGCACAGACCCCAGCAGTGATGGAGCAGCTGGTTAGTTTCTTTGCATTTCAGAGAAAAGAATTCTTTTCTGAATCATTAACAGCAAGGTGCCAATCTGAATAATAATACAATCACAGATAAATAAGAGTGAAAGGAGCTTTTGAGATTGACTGACTCCTTTTCTATTTTTTAACACTTTTATTGAGATATAATTCACATACGGTATGGTTCACTCACTTGAAGTGTACAATTAAATTATTTTTGTAAGATAGCTTGATTTTTTCAGTTGCGGTAAAATATATCTATCATAAAATTTGTCATTGTAACCATTTTAGGAGTACAGTTCAGTGGCATTAAGTACATTCATAAGGTCATATAACCATCATCACTATCTGTTTGCAAATTTTTTTCACTGCCCCAGGTAGAAACTCTGTACCCATTAACCACCAGCTCCCATTTTCCACCGTCCTCAGCCCCTGCTACCCTCTAATCTACTTCTGTTCCTATGGATTTACCTCATACAAGCACTATCTGCAGATTTGTGTCTGGCTTATTTCCCTTAGTAAAGTGTTTTCACAGTTGATTCATGCTATCGTGTGTGGTCAGTACTTTGTATTTGTGACCTGACAGTATTCCTTTGTATAAATATACTGTATTAAAAAGCCTGTTTATTAATTATTGGATATTTGGGTTGTTCCCACCTTTTGGCTATTGTGAATAAGGCTGTTAACAATCTTAGTAGCCAAGTATCTCTTTGAGTCCCTATTTCAGTTCTTTTGGGTAGATACGTAAGAGTAGAATAGCTGAGTAACATGATAATTCTATGTTCAGTCCCTAATCTTCTGGATAGAATTACCCAAGGACCTGAAAAGGGACCATTTTAATATTTTCCACTATGATCACAGTTTATTTTCTCTCCGAGAAATGCTTTATCCACAGCTTCCTAGGATTTCTAACTCCTGTATTAAAATTGCCATGAGGCTTGTTACAGCTACAAGGCTGCATCCATCACAGATCTGCTCAGTGAGAATTCTGTGTGGGGACCAGTAATCTGCATTTTTAGCAAGCTCCATTTGCAATCTTTTGCACACCTAGTGTGAGACTTCTTGTGTAGATAGTTGGATATAAAGGCAGATGGTCTGAACTTTTTTATGTGGTTGATTTCTCCCATTAATACTATAGCAGAATGCTTTTGAACTAACATTAGAAATGAAAATTGAAGGGATTAGTTATTCTGAGGTCCTCCCAGAAGTTTCTCTCCTGATTTAGACGTTTATTGTGCTTTGAATCACTTCTGAATAAAATGTCATCTATTAGATGCACACCATTTGCCTCGCCATGGTCACAGATGAATTATAGGACTACCTATAATTTTGGGAGAAATATACCTTGCATACAAAGTTGGAACCAGGCTTCATCTACTCTGTTTCGGAAGTGTATCTTGAAGTATCTCAGGTACAGATAGATCATCCTTGTGGTCACTGTACAATCCGTGACAACATGAGAGCTAAAAATTAAATTAATTTCAAGGAAGAGCCAGCTTTCTCTGTGTTTTGTAAGCCAGATAAGTCTATTTTTATTCTGTTGAGAAAAATGCAGTGAAAATGTCCTAGATTTGAAATTTTGTCATAAAGTCATTTAATCTCAATGTTAATTTGTAAGTCGGAGGAAAAATGAATCAACCCTGTACTGAGGATCACAACTTACAATGTCACTTCAAAAGAGCTTTGTTTTATTAGTATTGTTTTTTTTTCAGTAGTAACAACGCCCAAAAATTTAACAGCAAAAAATAGTCAGGGCCAGTTTTATCTGTCTTTGCGCGGTTTATCAGTTTGACATTTTCTTTGTTCTATTGCTTTTTTGTAGTTGACACCACCCCACCTCTTCAGAAACCCCAGGGACCCCCCTCTCCCAAGGCAGACCTGTAGATGCTACAGCTGACAGTCTCTTAGCGCTATCAGTACTTAACAGAGGTAAATTATAGGTGAATAGCTAAAGTAGGTATTCTCTAAGAGCATTTCCTGTCCTCCCTGCCCCATCAAAACAAAACAAAGCAAAACAAAAATGTGCCGGCCAGCTATTTCATGTGTTTTGATAGGCAGACAGCATGGCCTTGCATTTTAACTTTGGCATTCCTCAGTACCAGAGAATGAATGTGTTTGTTACCCTTCATACTAAAATAAGTTAATTTTTTATTTTAACCTAGTAACTAGAAACTTTTAGGGTTTTTTGGTTGTTGATGTTGGTTTTTATTTATTTATCTTTGAGACAGGGTCTTACTACATGCCCAGGCTGGGCAGGTCTGAATTCCTAGGCTCAAGCTGTATTTGTACCTCAGCTTCCTGTGTAGCTGGGACTCTGTGCAGATACCACCATGCCTGACTTAGAAGTTTGTAGTTCTTTTTATTTTATTTTAAAAATGTTCTTTTGAGACAAGATCTCACGATATAGTTCAAGCTGTCCTTGAACTCACTGTTAGCCCAGTCTGGCCTCAAATTTGCAACAGTCCTCCTGCCTCAGCCTCCTGAGTAAAGGATTGCCCAGCTTTAATATTGTTACAGTCTTGTTTAAGTGCAGACTTTGCTTCTGTTGGTCTGGGTTGGATCCGAGAGCTTTTTTAGCACAGTTTCAGGTGATACAGAGGTTACTGTCTGGTGAACCACATTTTGAGAAGGGGGTTTGAAAGAGTTTTGTATTTAAAGTATCCCAGAGTGAACTATTTTGTATGTGGAGATCCTTTTGTAAATCAGATCACATGGTACCCCCTAACATATTTGTTCCAAAAATTTGCATTTCAGTGCATAATGGAACACAGTCTAGAAAAAAAAATTACTAGTGTATTAAAGAAAACAGAATCATATAATCAAACAGGAAGGTAGAGAAAAGATGTGGGTAACAAAACAAAGAGCTCAGTGGTAGTTGGTTACAGGAAAACTTACTTTAACATTAAAATTTGGAATGAAAAGTAACATTTCGTGGGGTTCCCAACGAAATATCTAGCTCTCTTCAAAATACTTTCATGCCATGTGTCTCTAGGTGTTCTGTACACACACACACACACACACACAGACACACACACACACACACACACACAGAAGAATGTGAGTCACTCTGTGTGCAAGATTTTTGTCTTAAATAAAATGTTACATTAAGTGTTTATAATTATGTTTTTGTTATATGCAAACTATTCTTTTTTAATCTTTAGTTTGTTATAAATTTACCATTTTCCTGTGTAAAAATGAGGTGATGTGTCACCTTCCTTTTAGCTGTGTTTATCTGGATGTTGTTTTTTTTTTACACAGACCTGTTCGTGTTGTCTTCTTCCTGGTCCCCTCAATACTAGTGCACGTATTTCCAAATGCTCTAGGCATGGAAGGTTCATGTGGACCCAGGCCTCTGCCCCACAAGCATGCTAGCCAAGTGCACTAACCCTGAGTAGCCTCCGTTAAAGAGTCACATTTAGAAGATTGCAAAACAGCACACCTGGTCTTGCAGAATGCTTTCCAGCTTAAGGCAGTCGCCTTTGTTTCCTGGTGCTGTCCGGAGCCTGAAGCCCAGGTGTGACAGTAACGCAGCCCTGTCCATCTCTGTCTTTCAGACTTCCGGCCAGTTTGTTACGAGGAGCCCCAGCACTGGTGCTCCGTGGCCTACTATGAACTGAACAACCGTGTCGGGGAGACGTTCCAGGCTTCCTCCCGCAGCGTGCTCATAGATGGCTTCACTGACCCTTCAAATAACAGGAACAGGTTCTGCCTGGGACTTCTTTCAAATGTGAACAGAAACTCGACTATAGAAAACACTAGAAGACACATAGGAAAGGGTAAGAGCCGATGTGTTGTTCCTCAGTGGAATCATCTGAGCTCAGGTGCGGAAACAGAAACCAGCCACGAGCTGGCCGTGTAGCTTCGTGAAACCACCCTAGGCCTGGGTCACAGGGCAGGTCCCGGTCTCTGCCTATTCGGTGGTGATGGGGGTGGGCGTGGTGAAGACAAGACACATGATAAATAAGAAGGCAAGATTCCGTTACCCATTGGGAGTGTGGTGTGTTATTTGAATTGCATATAGTTGCTAACTAGGATGACTTCTGAAGAGGAATCCTGACTAAATGATTACTAAGATCATGTAAAGTCACTGGTAGAGACATAGAAGCTAGATTTAAAAATAACGATTGACTTGCATTTGGAAGCCCTTGGTAGGTGATGGGGTAGCCGAGTCCGGGCAGTGCTGTGCCAGCTGAGCCAGCAGAGGCCTGTTCTCTCACTCCTGATGCCTTGGAATCCTGTCTCATGCATGTCAGCCGTGGTAGCCTGTCCCCGCTGAGGAGGAGGAGGGTTGAGGATCTCAGATACTTTCTCTTATATTAGAATTGTTGTGTCCTTGCCTGATTCTACTCAGTGCCTTTAGGGTCATTTGATTTTTCCTCTTCCCATTCCACATGGTAGCCTCAAGCCTCTTCTTTTAGATTTCTAGCAGATACTCATTATTAGATATTAGCTTCCTAACGTACTTCCTAAATGTCCCCTGCTGTAGTGGATTTAAAAACAGTTCGAACTTACTCATTGGTTGACTGTTCTGTGTGTGTGTGTGTGTGTGTGTGTGTGTGTGTGTGTGTGTTACAGGGGATTGAACCCAGGGCTTCTCACTGAACTACTTTCCTAGCCCTTATTTATAGAATCTCACTAAATTGCCTAGGCTGGGTTCGAACATGGAATCCGCCTGCCTCAACCTCCTAAAGTGCTGGGATTGCAAGAAGGCATCACCAGGCCCAGCTGATGTTGACTCTTAATGAACACAATTTTAAAATATTTTAAAGAGTACTTATTTACATTCTGTCCCTTCTGTAGTGGCTTTGAGGTGGCTTACAGGGCGGTGAAATGATACATGAAAACAAAAAGTAAGAAGCCATGAGTGGGAGGAAGAGAGAACATCTATATAGTTGGCCCTGGTGTTTGTTGGTTCCACATTTCTGACTCAACCAATGTCAGATCAAAACCATTCAGGAAAAAATTGCATCTGTACTAAGTATACATAGACTTTTTGTTCATACTGTTCTCTAAACAATACAGTATAAACTATTTACACACCTTTTACATTGCATGAGGTATTGTACGTCAGCTAGAGATGAGTTGAGGTACACAGAAGAGTATGAGTAAGTTTGGTGTAAATCCTACACCAGTGAGAAGGAGAGATTGAGCATCTGCAGAGTTTGATGTCTACAGCAAGTACTAGACTCCATCCTCCATGGAAACCAAGGGATAACTGTGTCACAAGGATTAGCACTGTGACTGCGTGGATCTATACTAGGGTTCCCGACAGTGAGGACAGAAAGGGGAAACTTAGTCTGTAATGTCAACTTTCTCCCAAAGCAAGGAACATGACCACTCCTCAATGGAAATAATGTTTCGATTGCTTTCTTAAGCACATTTCTTAGCTATGGCTTTCCTTTTACATGACTTCTTCAAGAATCGTGAGTGAAATCTAAAGACAAAATGTTAACCGTAACATTGCGGATCCGTTTTCCCGAGGGCTTTGCAAATTGGTCTACATGGAAGACATCTGTGGGTACCGGTGGTCCAAAGATGGAATAAAAACCTTATGGGAATATTAACTGCTGCTGGGTCTCTCCTCCAGGTAGCGTGTTCAAGGTGCTTCTGAGGATGACAAGGAGAATAGATGTTTGTGTTGATCACCGAGAACTAATCCATAGATTTAAGGAGCCATGTGAGCAAGAACCAGGGCTGACGGCATCATCCAAAAGCCAGGAGACCTAGCCCTGGGCCCTCCTGGATCGTGGTCCTTAGGGAAAAGTCACACTTTTCTCGAAAGTCTACTGAGGCGTTATTCTAACCTGGTAATACATACGAGGGCTGGGGTTATAGCTCAGTAGCACAGTGCCTGTCTGGCAAGAGTGGGGTTGTGAGTTCGATTCCCAGTACCAAAAAAAAAAGAAAGAAAATACATATGATTGACTGTACTAACAGTTACTAATAGCCACATTTGCAAAACATTTTAAATAGCTACTAACATTTTAAACAGCTACTACTAACAGGTTTGGTACTAACATACCCATACCGAAAGCCACCATTTGCATATTAGAGGCAACACCAACAAAAGTCTGAAACACTGAATTCGACAATGGGTTCCATCCATATTCTTCCTTGCAAACCAAGCGAACCACTTGAACTCGTTTTAGTGACATGCAGAATAATAAAAATAAAGGTGATGGCTACCCCTATTGATTATGTGTGAGACCCCATGGCATGCATTTAGACATAGTATTTCTAATTCTTATAATAACTCTACCAGGAAGGCTTCAGTAGTCCCATCATGCAGATGAGATGAAGGTCAGAGATCTCAGTAGCCGGGGCCCTAGTGATTCCAGAGGCTCCCACTCGTGGCTCAGCTGCTCCCTCTGCTGGAGAAAAGAGATCAGGCTGCCTTTCCTCTTGCACTTCTAGGGCTTTGCTTGCAGAACCGACTCCTGCAGCTAGGAGTGAAGGCGCCCTCACATGCCTCAGTACTGGTATGTTCTGGCCAGCTCTACGGTGGTTCAAGAGGCCCTTACTTACACAGTGCTGACATTTTATGGCGGTTTGCTCTTTTTTCAGAACTGGATTGAATCTAGTGCTTTCATACTGTGTAACATCTCCAGCCCTTTTATAATTAAAAAAAAAATTTTTTTTTTGAGAAATATTCTCGCTAAGAGGCTAAATTGCCCAACCTGGGCTCAAATTTATCACCCTCCTGCGTCAGCCTCACCAAATACTGGAATTATGTAAGAGATTTTGTTTTCCGTACAAAAAATATCACGCTAGAAAGGAAATCTGCACTCGTACTTACTCAAAGGCAAGAGGACCTTTGTGGAAGGATTAGAAGGGTCTTTGCAGAAGTGAACAAAGAAGAACTGACATATAATGCTTACCTGTTATTGAGCAAAACAGAACCAGGGGCTGGTTCCTGATGATTTGAGAGTGGTACGATAACCAACTGAGATGGCTAGAAGATAATACTTATTTGCCTTTTTAGAGTGGCTCTTAAAATGGTCTCAGTTTCCAAATAATTTAATAAACCGTAACTTCCAATTGACTGCTAGAGCTCTGGACTTGAGGTGGGATGGGATTTCTTAGACATTCACCACTTCATGTATATAGTGTAGCATTCTGAGCACCTGGGATTTCTTAAATGTAACTTAAATTAGCTCTGTTAACCTAAATGGGCCAGTGTTAGGTTCTCAGCAGGAAGTGATACTGGATTAAGACAAATACTGTTCTCTTTTGCCAGTGTAGATGTGTTGCCTTTGTCTTGATAGATGTTTGTTCTTCCCTTCATGGGCAAAAAATTAGATATTATGTGATAATATCTGAGGCATTAATCAGTTCCTAACCTTGCTGAGTTAAACTAGGGCCAACCTGTAAATAAACCTTTCATATTCCAAATTGCTGAATTATTTTTGGAATTAGGTTTTCGTCTTTTTAGGAATCTTTATTTTTTTCCATGTCTCAGGTTGTGTGAATTCTAGAAATTCTTCTATTTTGTGGAAGGCGTTATCCTGAGGTAAGGGTTGGTTTGTGAGATCTTTGGAAAGAGGCTCTGCCTTTCCAGGTGCTTTTTGGATTGCTTCCTTTCCCGAGGATTTAGTTCCCCTTTCTCACAATACCGCTTCTATTTTGGTTCTGAGGCCTGTAAGACTTCTTGTTGTTAAGAAGGCAAATAAATAAAGACTAACATAGGATGTCATACTCTTACAGCCATTAAAGTTGACATTGCAGAATATGTAATACTGTGAACAGATATTCACCATATATTGTTAACTGGAGAATGG